>OMNN01027905.1:0-11528 GCA_900302755.1 Chromis chromis
ATACTAAAGTGTGTGTGTGTGTGTGTGTGTGTGTGTGTGTGTGTGTGTGTGTGTGTGTGTGTGTGTGTGTGTGTGTGTGTGTGTGTGTGTGTGTGTGTGTGGGTGTGTGTGTGCGTGTGTGTGTGTGTGTGTGTGTGTGTGTGTGTGTGTGTTATTTTTAGATTCAGCTGCTGTCTGAAAGTGACTGCCAAGTCGAAGCTGACCGACATTAAGCTTCACTGTTCAGGCATTTAAATCACCCTGCAATGAGATCAATGTTAGAAAGTACATGTTACTGTATTTAAATAAACTCTTTTTTATTATATAAAACTTTTTACACAGGTCAAAGGTCAACATGCTCCTGATCATCTTTTTAACTTTTAACTTTAACCAACAGAAAAGAGTAATGAAGGATGTTTGTTTCATCTGAACATGAAGAGAGTCAGATCTCTGCATCTTCAACATTTGTAAATATCAGTGCAGTATTTCATCAGGCAGTGTGGACACTGAGTAACAGATGACTTTAGGTGAGTGAACACTGCACGTCGTAGTTCAGGAAGCGGATGAGTCTGTCAGGAAGTTGCAGAGTGTGGAGCAGTTTAAGGCGCTGGACTCCGACCAGGCATCGGATCTTCAGCCTGCAGAGCTGCATCAGTGGATGAGGAGGAACTGATGCCAGAACACAGACAGAAGGTCAATATTTCAATCAGACCAAAACTGCACAAAAACATTCCTGGATACAGTTTTACTATCTTGTCAGACTTTCTAAAACTTCTTTAGGAATATTTGTTAAAACCACAAATTATGTACTGTGGATTCTTTGAGGAATTCTTCTGTAAGTATAATGGAACCTTTTATTTGACCTTAGGAACATTTCATAAAAATGTTTCTAGGATGAGCCTGGGGAGCTCCTCATTGAGCTCATACACTTTCTCTTGGGTGTCTGAAACCTTTTTGGAAATAGTGGGGAATTACAAAACATTAAGAGATTGTTTTAGGGAGTGAGAAACTCTTTAAGGAACTGTGGAAACATAACTCACAACCTGGAAATCCTAAAGGGACACAGGAACTGTATTCGGACTCACCTAATGTAGACTGGCTACAAACCTGCCATTGGATTTCACACGGCTGTCTCCCCTCCACCCATTATCTATGTGTTACTGTTTTCAAAATCCGTTATCTATTGTAAACAACAACAACCTTTGAGCAGCAACCAACAAAAAAATTGTAATTTGAGGATTCAGTGAATCAGCCATTTTACTGACAGTGCCGCCTCCCTGCATGTAAATGTTCCACCTAATTCCTCCAGTCAGTTTCTGAGGGGACACCATTGCTGCATCCTGGGCTCAGCACCACCCACTACAACTGTGACTGGTTTAAAGAAATATGAACAAGCTAGAGTGCTGTATCTTGCTATAGCGGAATGATAACGAGGTGCAGATTCAGAAAGATGCAGAATGTTTTGGCTATATGAGGCTACTGGAACCTGGACTAGGAAATCAGAGATGTTTGTAGGAACTCATGATTCAAAAACATCCTCCTAGAAGTGACCTAAAGGCTCCGCCCACCTATACTTTTGCTATGTCAACTTTCTGTCTCTTGTCGGTGCTGTTTTTGTTCCTTACCAGCTTTCAGTTTGATCGGCGCCCAGTTGCTGCAACTCTCCAGAACCTCGAGCAGACGAGAGCAGAGGCGGACGTGACTGACATAATCCAGCAGCACCGAGATGATCGGACCAGATATCCGGCAGAAAGATGAAACAGAGATGGCCTCACAGAACTGAAACAAGATGGAAGACATCCTTCATCTAATACATACACGTACCTGGATTTGTACTTTACTTCTCTACACTCACCTGAATGCAGTGCTGTGGTGCTGAATTTTCCCCAACCTGCATTTCTTCCACAGGACGCAGAGATGTTGGGATGGGTGGGTGTGTCTTCTGGCCATACTGACAGTCGAAGCAGAGCCGGGCATTGCAGCCATAGTCCAGCAGCAGTTTGAGCATGGGCAGAGACTCCATGCTCAGCTGGATTGCTGATGGGAACTTAGATGGCTGTATGGAGATCCCAGCATTGGCGTTGGCACCGTACCTTAGCAGCAGCTCGGCCATGTCCATACAGCCCAGCCGGACGGCGATGAGCAGTGGGTTGAAAATGTCAGTGTTGGGGTTTGCTCCAGCCTCCAGCAGCATCTCAGCAGCCTCCAGGTTCCCGTTGTAGACAGAGGAGTAGAGTGCCGTGGTCCGCCGGTCCTCATACATCCTGGAGTGTTCCTCTGACAGCTTAGCGTTGACGTCAAAGCCATACTCGATCAGCAGCTCCATAATTTCGTCCCTGTTCTTCTCTGCAGCGACGTGCAAGGGACTGATGCCACTGCGCATTACACTGATCCTGCTGGTGACCGGGATCAACATCGACACGATTCTGGAAATATCAAAGGTAGCTGTCAAGTTGCGGTTCTGTAAGTAGAACTTTGTGTGTTAGTAAAAGGTGCCAGACAGCAGACAGACTAGTAGATGGTGATGGTAAAATTGTACGTTTCCTGCAGTAAAACCTGTGAGGGATTCAGACCGTATGTGATTGTTCTGAACAGCCACATGAAGAGGTAGCAGCCCGGCCTTCGTAGCTCGGTTGGCATCAGCTCTCAGAGAGAGCAGCGCCTCTACAGCTGAAACATGGCCATTCTTACAGGCTTCATATAGCGGTGAGGCTCCATCTCCAGCCTGCGCGTTTATATCAGCACCTGAAGGGAATATATACATTTAGACCTCCTGACAGACCGTGCAGAGATGCATCATGTCCAGGTTCATAACACTAACCTCTCTTTGCAAGCAAGCAGAGGACATCTGGGTGTCCATGCTGTGCGGCGGTGAAGAACGGTTGAATGCTGTAGATGTTTTTCATCTTTACATCAGCTCCGGAAATCAGTAACATCTTGCAGATCTTCAAGTTTCCATGTCTGCAGATTTCATGAAGAGCAGTTCCCCCCTGAGTGCTGGTGCGATTCACCTGAGCTCCAGACCTCAGCAGCAGGTTCACGATGGCTTCATTTGGATGCTCACAGGCTAAGATATAACAAGTGACCTTTTAGAGACCAGTAGGCAAAGACGTCCACAAGGTTGGAATGGGTTCCCAAGCAACAGTCAATTTGCACTCTTTGGCTGAGGAAAAAAGTGTTGTTATATTTTGGCTGTTGGTTGCATAAATATGAGAAGCCTGATACTAAAGGTAGAGCTGAGCAAACTGAATAGCCATAACATCAGACTTCTGTTAGTTTTTATAGGCCTCCAGACACAGAGATGAAGTGACATGACACAAAACAATGCATCTGTAAAGTGACACTGTAGCATCCAAAGTAGGTAGTGTTGGCATTGGATGAGAGCTCTGGGTGATGAGAGGTAAAACCAATGCTATTCCCTGTGAATAAAAATATCTACATATACATCCAAACAATCTGTTTGTCTTGTTTGCATCATGTGGGACAATATTGCCTTAAATTATGTTATCCAACAAACCAAATAAATTGAAAACATTAATAAAAAGTCAAATACAGTAGAAAGAAATACAACACTGATCTGTTAGATATTCAGACTGTCATGGCACAAACATCTGTACAGATGTTATTTGAAGAATTCTTACATCCTACTTACTTTAAGTTTCCATGTTGTTAGATACATAGAATTAAACCAGTGTGATGTTAATATAGAACATACTAGAACTGTGATATATTGTATGTAGTTTATTATCTGTAATCAGAATGTATTCAGTTTTTCTGATGGATAAACATGTCCATCAACCATCAACATGTGTTATGTTTACATCATAAAGCCTCAAAATCAGACAAATTCAATCTAATTCTCTCCAATTCATCTGAATGAAAAGTTTCTATCAAACGTTATACTGTTGGGTTAATATCTGAACTAATCACCTGTTAGATCAGGTGGGAACTAGACGTTTCCCATCATGCCCTGAGGTTGTGAAGTCGCTGGAGAGCAGCTTGATCTCACAACATTATCGTGACATCACAGCAAGTCAGGATCGAGTCAAACAGAAATCTAACTAACGTGCATTGTGCGACAATCGCCAGTGATTCATTCTTAACAAACTTACTGAGTCAAACTGCTGTCAGCATCACATCCATGAAAACTCAGCTGGCTTTTTAGTTAATTTTAAATACTAGTTCTACCATGCCCATGCAATTTTGAATGGAAAATGCTGTGGACAATAATATTCTGATTCTAATAGTTCAATTTAACCATCACATGGCTCCAGACAAGACAGTGAGGCAGATTATCAGGAGACTCATCAGGCAGGTATGTATGAGAGCAATAATGGCCAGGTGTGTGGAAGTTAGATGCTAGAAGGGGGTGACTTTTATTCAGGTTAGAGCGATGGCCCATCAGTGCATCGTTTAGCAGGGCCTGTGGTGTCACTGTGATGCCATTGCTCACCTGTGAACAGGGGCGTTTCTCCGTACTTGTTGGCAATGTTTGGGTCCGCTCCGTGCTTCAGAAGAAATTCAACGCAGGAAAAGTGTCCTCGATCTGCAGCCAGCAGCAGGGCCGTCTGATTGCTTGAAGTGCGTTTGTTCACTAACAGAAATTGATCTGAGGACACACAGAGGTCAAAGGTCAAACTCACTGTGTTTCACTACAAAGAACCTCCCACGTCTGTGCGATAACATCTACACCTCCTCCATCACTGAAACATCTCTGAGTCTGAAAATACTTTTATTTCCACTGTTTAGCGGCTGACATCACCAGACATCTTCTGTTCCACCAGGAGACCAGCTGCGAAAAAACATACAGTAGGAAGACAGAAAGTGGTACCGGAATCACAGAAACCTTAAAGAAGAACACAAAAGTCTGATGTGGACACTCAGGTTTCTCACACATCTGACCTATTTTCAGTGTTTGTTAGATGTCAGTCATTACTTTGGGGAAATGAGGGTTGCAACAAATAGCTACAGCTTCATAATTAAATCCTAATTTGCAATGAAGTTTGAATTTAAGCTCCTCATGACGGTTTTAGCAAAAATTTAGTTGAAATGAAATGTTAGAACGGGAGCGCTCGAAGTTGTGCCATTTCCACAGAGGTGCAGGATTTTATGTTGCAGTGAAAAATGAGCCCACAGTGAGTAAAAATGTGACAGGTGTGGAGGTTCAGGGGTGTAAAGCTAAGGTCTGGCCCGGGAATCTGATGTCTGGTGTTATGCATGAGAACTGATTAAATGTGTGTCGTGTTTTTGAGACAACAATAATAACAAACAACAGCACACACAACCAGAAATCAACCACATTACTGACCTCTGATGAGGATCTTGACACACTGCAGCTGTCCGTAATATGCAGCTTCATGAAGAGCGATCCAGCCTTCATCGCTCGGGGCCGTCAGGATGCTGGACTTCTGTCTGACCAAATTCATCAGAGCTTCTGTGTTCCCATTAATAATCACTGTCTGTATACGACTCCACTTTCTGCAGAAAAACACAAAAACACTTCCTGTGAGAACCAGAGACTCAGACACACATCATGAAGAAAGTGAAAACAGCTAGTGAACGCTGCAGACTATCTGAAATCCCAACATGGAGCCTAAAAAGTGTTCACATGGGGGACATTAAACCTGGGCCTTGGTCCACAGTGAAACGACTCTACAGACACAAAACATTAAAAGTGTGATCAAATGGTAAACACAAGGCCAGAGAGGTGGAGTACAAAGAGAGATTAATGGGTTAATGAGGTATGTTTAGCCTAAAGTCAAGGTTTTCAATGACATTAAGATGGCTCTCTTTTAATCTGCTAGATCATCATGGTAACTGATGCTGCACAGCTAACCTGCTCCAGAGGAGTTTTTGGTCAGAGTTTCAGATTTAAATCAGTTGTAAGAAGTGTCTCCCTTTCACCAATTCTTTTTTGCTGATTCTCCATCAGTATAATAGATTCTCAACTGAGGTAATTTGTGTTTTCTGCAAATGTGCTGAGCTGAAACTTGATAATTCCACTGAACCAAAACAAGACCAAGCAAGAATACAGCCTTTTATTTTGAAGGGATGTTTGATTATTAACTTGTATTTTCCTGAAAATTGTTAATGCAGTTTTTGGATACTTATTGTATAGAGGTTTATTGGTTGTTTTTAGGCGTTTTCTGCCTCTTTACGTTGTCTCTGGACCGACTCACCTCTGGAAGGCCTGGTAGAGAAACTGCGCCCGGGCTGTGGGGGGGTTTGCACTGTTTTGGAAAGCTGGTGGTGGTTGATTTGGAGGTTGGGATGGAGGGACCTGGTTCCGTTGTCTAGATGGATCAAGATATCTTTGGATGGGGTTTGTGTTTGTTTGTGTTACATTTCCCGGAGCAGGACGCACCAATGAAGATGAGCTCTGATCAGGGTCTGGTTGAGAGTGTTTGTCGATGATGCTTCTCTCGACAGCAATCTGCATCAGCTCCTCATCAGACAGGTGACTGTAAACACTGTAGTCATCCAGATTCTGCTCAGAGACAGCCATGTTGTACCTAAAAGGGAGAAAGTGTAAGGTATAGTTCAATGTGAGTAGAACAGTTTAACACAGCAGTTCCTGTAATTTTTAGAGATGTATTCGGTGAAAAGTATCAGCAGCAGTGTTTCTTTTTAAAGTTCCCATCTTTCTTTTGAAAATCCATTTTTATTGTGTCTTGTATGCTTTATAAACTTGGAGGTATGAAATAAAAGCTGAGAGAATATAATGATGCCTATTACTGCTATGCCTATACCCCAGGAATAGCAGTAATAGCAGGTGAGTCATTCAGAAAGAACAGCTGCCTCACAGTCCTGCAGGTTTATTTACTTTCCAGAGTTGCTTCTGCTAACTCTAAAATGTCTCAGCGACAAGAAAAACACACCAAATGTTCTGCTGTTCGCTGCAAGAGTGAACACAAGAGTCTTCATGCTCTCCTAGCATCTGAGCAACTGAAGACTAAGTGGATCACTTGTAGTTTTGATGGCAAATTCAGCACAACAATAGGAAAATCGTTTGTGTTAGCACATTGAGCGGCTAATATGGCTAATGTTGCTATTAGCTGTGATGTTGTGTCCACAGGTCAGAGCTCTGTGGAAACTGGGAAGCAGAAGGACATTCAGAGATGGTGGAAACCAATAAACAAGGACTGATTGGTGTTACTGTGTTTTCATGTCTCCTGTTGTGTTTTGGTATAACCTAAACTCAGCTGTTGTTCATCTCTTTTTGTTTCTCTCCTGCTCTCCGTGCCTACATATACTACATATAATTAAATTCACAATTAAGTTGTTCTCGTTTACATATTATTGTGTTTCTGCTATTAAACAGCAGAATGAGTATGAGATAGTGACTGAAATGCAGCCCATTAAGACTTTTTTGTTAAGCAGCAGTCAATTCAGAGCCATTTCCAAGCTGCACAGCTAAACTACTGGTTTTATAGCATTGTCTGACAAAGTAAACATACACGTACGTTTAAAAAATGGCTGTTCTGTAAATTCAGCAATATTTTCATGTAAAATAATCGCTCAGAGAGAAAGTTAAAAGCGATAGAAAGTCCTGTTCTCTCACACTCATTCACGTCTCTGTCAGCTGCTGTGCGTTCAACTGTTTTGCTCCATATTGCCAAATGCAGAGAGTCTTCTTCCTGAATGGGGGCGTGGACTGCAGCAGCTGTATTTAAAAGTACAGACACCGAAACATGACTAAAACCAGAGGTTATACAGTCATGGTGAAATGATCCATATTTGTGGTATTTTTAGTTGTAAATTGAAAAACACACTCTGGGGACACGTGAGATTTTCATCAATTTGCTGAAAAGAAGCAAACTATGTGATCTTGGAGTCCATAGTTGTGGGGAGAAATACCGATAGCATGTAAACAACAGTTCATTTGAGGTCGACCTCTTTATGTTTTGGCTGGAGCTGAGGTCACTGAAATTGACGCTGTGGATGTCAGTGGTGTTTCTTTCCACTGTCCTACAGCCAAAACAGTTAAACACGCTGAGAGCTGCTGATCTTCTTGGCAGAGACTCAAGAAAACTGAGAAATATCACAGAAACAGGTGTCTCCTGGTATCCGTCTGGAGGAATTTTATAAAGCACCTTAAACACAAACTGAACTGACAAACATCAATAACATTTTGCACAATCCTTGAATCGTTCCAGTAAAACACTCCATAAAATTATAAATAGATTACTGTTGCCTCATCCCTTTGCAATTCTGTTACACCCGTGAGTTGCTGGTCCCTGAACAATAGCTTAACACAACATGTAACATAACCTTATAACATATCATTTCACAAGTTTCTAACAAAGAAACACAAACATATAAGTCACTGTGGAACAATATAATATAGCAAGCTAACATTGTGAGATAATACAAGAGAAAACATCCTAACTATAAGGAACATAGCACAAGATAATACACCTTTTCAAGTGAGTATATTATGTGCAACTTTCAGCTAAGAATCATTCCTATATGAGTGACTGAGGTCAAACCTGAATCAGGATGAAAAGTGAAAGAAGTGACGTAACACAGCTTCAGTCCTACCTACAAAATTATCCAATCAGGATGCAGTTCTCCCTCAGTTTCTGTAGAAATATTCTGGTTTTGCTTTAGAGATGCAGCAGCAGTAGCAGACCTGTAGTTTAAATAAAATCTGCAAGAGTCTGAAATTTCATGAGCTGGACAGTCGGCCACCACTGATACTGAAGCTCTGCTGGCTTGAGGTCAAATAGACCATGAGGACTGACCTACTGACTCTTTCAGACCTCTTTTAGATCATCCACAGATGGACTGTAGGGATCAAACTCACAACTACAGACAAGTTTTCACTGACAGAAAGCCAATCTGCTATGATTACTACATCCCTTTAACTCTATCAGATTCACACTGGACACAAATATCCTCTTTTTTTTGTTCCACACATTCTTCTTCCTGTTTATATCTACATTACCCACAACGCAGCTGGATCTTTGACAGTTGAGGTCTGTTATCCCAGTAGCAGCTGATGTTGGCCGCAGCAGAGATGGTCAGTTGACTTCTTTCTAACGCCACACAGGTTTGTACTCGTCAGACTTGTAGTTGCATTTACCCGACAACACTCAGCTCCCTCTGCAGTCTGCAGACATAATGCAACATCTGAAAACACACCAAGCAGGAAAATCAGCACAGTAACCCGGTAACCCCGTGGACCTCATAAGATGTTGATGGAGTTAAAAGGGATGTTATAAAAAAAAAAAAAAAGGACAAAATTACACCGTTTATCAGAGCCACACACTATAAAAACAGAAGGAATTGTCAAATTCATCCAAATCAATTTAGATTCAACAATTTCCCCAAAATTAACTATTAATAGGAGTCACTGAGAGCAAAATAAAACATACTTGATCAATAAAATGCAGCAAAGCTAAACAAACAAACAAACAAACAAACAAAAAACAGACAGTATCTGTCTGATAAACAGAAAGGGAGAAAAAGACTGGCCTCAAAAATCTAAGAATCAGAAAACTCACAAATCAACAGTGAAAGCAATCCTTCAATGTGGGTGTACATCCATCCAACAACAGCCAAACTAATTTCTCAGCACACAATGTTAAAGGGTATTCTGTCAAATAGACTACACGTAGTTTATAGTCAGGTGTCTTCATACAAGTAGTTTACAGTCCGGCATGTTTGTACAGTTAGTTTACAGTGAGGTGTGATTATGCAGGGGGTTTACAGTGAGGTGTGATAATCAGTGTACAGTCAGGTGTGATCATATAGTTAGTTCACAGTCAGGTGTGTTTATGCAGGTAGTTTATAGTCAGGTGATCATACAGATAGTTTACAGTCAGGTGTGTTTATGCATGTAGTTTATAGTCAGGTAGGCTACGTTTATACAGTTAGTTTACAGTGAGGTGTGATCATACAGGTAGTTTACAGTGAGGTGTGATCATACAGGTAATTTACAGTGAGGTGTGATCATACAGGTAGTTTAAAATCAGCTGTGTTTATACAGGTAGTTTACAGTCAGGTGATCATACAGGTAGTTTACAGTCAGGTAGTTTACAGTCAGGCCTGATCATACAGTTAGTTTACAGTCAGGTGTGATCATACAGGTGTTTCACATTCAGCCTGCAGGTGATCACATATAAAACTCACATTAGCTGCTCTGTGTGTTTCATATTTGTGTTTCAGTGAGCATCAGTGTGAAACCACCACCAGGTCTCTTAAACTGGACTTTGTGAATGAGCTGGATCACAGACAGCCGTTTCCATGGAAACCGGTTTAGCTACTGCAGTGCGGCCGTTAGCCTCCAGCTAGCCGCCCTGCTGCTCATCACCCGGTCCTGGTCCGATTTCAGCCCGGTTCGGGTGCCAGCCTCTGGTCAGGGCCGCTTCATCAGCAGGTCAGACAAGTCTATAAAGCCACACTTAGACATTCGGACTTACTGCTGCCTCAGAAATCTCTGTTCACATTTCTAGCTATTTTAACGGCTCACGGTTGATGCCGCCGTGATGTCCTACCGTAACAACCTGCTGTAGGGGTTTGTGATAAAATACGGTTTGACCAAATCCACCGACAAGAATAAAATCTCAACTTTTAAACCCCACTATTTGAGACTGCTCGGTACCGCCCTCCGAGTGGGAGCGACCAGACGGACCCGGGTTCAGAAACACCGACTCTTTATTAAAATAATTGCTTGTCGATGTGGGGAGTGTAGGCCGAAGTGAGTGGGACGTTCCGTTTCATCAAATATGCCATTTCTTTAAGGTCTAACGGACTGCCAGGTTCACCCATGAGCACAGACGCAATACAGCGCTGAAATTGTAACGCAGTTCGGCGTGACGCTCCTACCGCACAGACCTCCACAGACGGCTGGAGACGGTCCGGATCTGATCTAAAGTGGGTTTTTTTGGACTACTTAAATGCGCCGAACTGGAGAGGAGACCCTGTCGATCTGCTCACTGCCTCATTTTTTTTAAGATTTCGCCTTTTCTTTAGTGAAGATATACTGTAATGTGAGTTTTGAAATGGAGTCTGGTGTGAGGACGGAGGAAGCTGATGTTCTTTTGGAGATGTGTGTCCTGCTGGTACCCCGAAATGAAGAGTGATTTTAACGTATACGACTCCTCTTTGCTTTAAGTTTTAATAGGCTGCTGGCTTAACTGGACTGGAAATAAGAGTTAAAACCTTCATTTTGTTAACGGAGTCTGGCGTGTTGTTGCCTCCGCATTAAAGAGAGCGAGGGTTGGTTTGGGAAGCGTCCCGGGGATGGTCACTGACAGCGGCAGGCTGAGGGGTCTGCTCCCTGCTCCCACTAACACTGTGGGGTGTTATAGATGCTCCTCGGAAAAGTGGACATTTGACTGAAATAGTCGCCGCTCGGAGGACATTGTGTACGCCGAATAGAAGACTGGACAGTGTTGATTTGTAATATGTTCGCTTCGGACCCTCTGGCCGCCCGCTCCGCCTGCCAATGAGCGGATGAATGTTATATTATTAGACTTTTGAACGGAGTCTGGCGTGACGTCCCCTCCGAGCAGGGATCTCCTTGGAAACGGTTAGTGACAGTC
>OMNN01027905.1:12806-24945 GCA_900302755.1 Chromis chromis
GGGGGCGGGGCCCGTGGGTGTTCTTATGGGAGAAACCCAACGTCATAATGACGCAGACACACACCCCCGTCTTCTCCCACACACACACACACACACACACACACACACACACACACACACACAAACATGCACACAGAAACACCTGTTTGAGTGTTTTCATCACAGGCAGATCAGACAGATCACTGCTGGGTGATGAGTCGACTTGCTGTGTCTGTTGTTCCCCATCAGACTGCAGAGGAGATCGATCAGCTGACTGTGGACGAAGACCTGAACGACATCGAGAGAGCCGTGTACCTACTCAGGTGAGATCTGAAGTTTTAGGATCATAAGTTAGGCCTCTCAGGTGGGTGAGAGGCAAACCTCAGAGCAGGACTCCCGGCTGCAACCTCGCCTAAAGCCTGCACTACAAAGCAGCTTCAACATAACCAGCGTATCTGTTCTCTACCTGGTTTCACTAAACCTCACAACCACAGTAAAGTGGTCACATTAAGCTGGTCATTAACTGGTAAAGTCAACTCAGGGTTTCTGCATCTGGCTATAAGGGTGTTCACATAAAAGGGACGGCATCAGATGACCAATTGGAAACATGGACCTGTCTAAAGCTGCATATTTCTCACAAGAAGAACAAACTATAAACTAATACGAGGACTTTAAAACTATAATACGGGCTAAAAGCAAGAATGTGTACGTTAACAAGCTTATCAATCTCACTGCTCATCATTAAAGGTCCCATATGGAGAAAATCCATTTTTATTGTGGTTAGTGGTTGTTATAAACTTGGATGTATAAAATAAAATCTGTTAACATATGAAGACATTCCTCTAGACAGCCTTCCAGCTTACAAGCCAGTAAGAATTTTACTGTCCTGCCACATACCAGCTGAGGAGCTAATAGTCGTCTAGCTCAAACTTTGTATAATCCTCCCCCTCACTGCCTGCTTCCAGGTGAGACATTCAGAATGAGCTGCTGCCTCACAGTCCACCAGGTTTATTTACTTTTTAGAGCTGTTTCTACTAACTCTAAAATGTCTCTGCCACAAACAAAGCGTACCAAATATTCTGCTATTGGCTGCAAGAGTGAACACAAGAGTTTCATGGACTCCCAGCATCTGTTTGCATGTTGTGCCGCTAATATGGCTAATACTGTCATTAGCTGTGATGATATGCCTTTAAGTCAGAGCTGTGTGAAATTATACAAATGAGGATGAAATAGTGACTTAAACGCAGACCATTTAGACTACATGTTAACCAGCAGTCACTTCAGAGCCATTTCAAGCTCTGCATCGCTAAACCACTGACTACCACTACGTCGTCTGTCAAACTCACCAAACACACAAGATAAAAACAACGGCTGTGTTGTAAATTCTTAAAGAGAAAGTTAGAAGCAGTTGAAAATCCTTGTCTCGCATATTCAGAGAGAGTCTTTTTCCTGAAGGGGGCATGGACAGCAACAGCTCAACTGCACATAAAGCTACAGACACTGAAAAAGCGCTTTTCAAACTGGACTAAAACCAGGGGTTATGCAGTAATGGTCTTTGCAGAAAAATTTAAAGACATATTTTGTGGACATGTGAGACTTTCATGAAGTTGCTATAAAGAGGCACAAAATGGGACCTTTAAGAGATGAGTAGATCTGACTAATTATATTTCATTTCATTAACTATGCTGCTTTGATGTAGCTCATTCTTATGGTGTGTATGACCATTTTAGCCTTAATCTTTAAGCTGGAGCACAGGCAGTATCAAACAGTCTAGGCAGCAAGAAAAGAACAAATAAAAAAACATCTTTCAAACCAGTAAGAAGTCCAAGGATTTAGTGCTTTGATCTGTCTCAGTTTTAGGACTATATCACTATACATTGCCCTATAGGACAATGAAATGGCTTTGCAATATCATGCAGTCAACAGGAGGAAAAGTGATTAGGACAGAAGTTCTCTCCCCTGTGAATCTATATCTGTCATATTTATGCACGTCAAGGTTTTAGACCGACGTACAAACTCTTGCCTTCCTCAGAGACCCTCTCATTATCTCTGCACTGAGCTTCACATGATCGTCCAGAAATGTGATGCCATTTTCTAAGATAACTGATTGGTCAGTAGGCAATGTTTTTTAAATGTTGATCTTCTATCTTGAGCATGCTCTGGAACAGATTAGGTGTACAGCATTATGGTGATGCACCCCAATAACAGGTGAACCACTGGCGTAGCCCTAAAAACCCAGAGTTAAACCTGATGTTACCTCACTAACATCATGCTTTGTGGTTCCTCCAGGTGTCTCAGACTGCTCCAGGTCCAGATCTGATGGCTCCACCTCTGGTTCTGTTCTGTAATAATAAAAAAGATTAAGCAGAGTTGAGATCACTGACCGACATCACATCTGTTTATCTGCAACAGGTGTATTCTGCACTACAAAGAATCGTAAACCAAACGAAAAGTAAACCTAATTAAACTTAAGTGGTTACAATGAACACTACTAAAAATATGGCTAGTCACATTTAAAACTAGTTGAAATATAAACAAATTAAAGTGACACTAGTGAAATGGGACCAGTGAAAATAAGACTAGGTACAATTACATTAAACACTAGTTAAAGTAAGAATAGCTAATATCTTGGGTTGAGAAACCAGAACAAATAAACAAGCTTTTATAGGTGTGAAGATTTCAGGAGGCCTCAGGCGGAGCACAAGGCTTTCAGTTCTCCAGCCGTCCTCCTTCACTGTGACCCAGTAAACCCTGGAGCTAATTAAACACTGGAGGTAATCAGCTGTCCCATCCCAGAGGAGCTAAACTAGTTCACTGAACTGAATCATAAACAGGACTGAAGGCTGCAGGATTAAGAGATACTGGACAGTGGAGTTCATAGCCGGACATGTGAATCTGTCCTGGTTCCAGCTATGGAGTCCCTCAGGGTTCAAGTTCGGGTCCTTTTCTTTTTGATCTGGAAACATTCTCACTTCATATCCTGCCTATCATCTGTCACCCCTCTGTCTTCCCTCTGTCTCTTGTCTGACTCCCCTCTGCCCTCCTCTCTGCTCCTCAGTGTGGGTCAAGAGGTGCAGAGGGCCAGTGTCATCAGTAACCTGCCAAGTCTCGTCCGCCAGAATCCAGCTGAGACTTTTCGTCGGGTTGTACCAAAAGTTCGGGTATGTACGATCTCTCAGACTGCATGTCAGAGAAGGAGGAGGCCAACAGGATGTGGACAATACTCCAGGACATGACAGATGCATAGTACAGGTATGTCTTATGGTAACCTTTCCTGTCCTTGTGACCCAGGAGGTCCTGAATGGAGCTGGAGCTGAAATCCAGCTGGCAGCAGCAGGGTCATTTTTAACCATCCTCCAGGACGACATCATCCTGATACACACCCACACCTACTCCATCCTGAAAACCGTCCTGCTGCACCTGAACCACCGAGACACAGGTAACCCACACCTGTACTATCAAGACGCAGGTAAAGACGCCAGAACAAACAACAAACCAGGACAACACATCTGACCCTGTTGACGTTGCTGTGTTAGTTGCTCATTTTGCCATCTTTATTGACAGTGGTTAGCAACGCTTGGTTGGAGACTCTGTTGTCAGCCATCAACGCTCTGCCCAAAGAGACCATTAAACAAGAGGTCAGTTCCTGATAAATACTTTCCACCAGAACTGTTCTGGGTTCACCTGCTAGTAATTGATAATTGATCAGGATTACATGATTAAAGTGAGGAATTGCATCACCAATAATCTGAACAACCAGATCTAAAGAAGGCTTTACATTTTTTAAGATTTCTCTGTCTTCAGTCATGCTATACCTCTGTACCTGCCTGCCTCACCCTCTACCTGTCTGTCTCTACAGGTGCTAAACCCTCTCCTGTATCAGTCTCAACTGTCTCACTCTCTTCAGGCTCGTCTGGCCAGCTGTCGCATTTTAGGGAAAGTCGCCTGCAAGTTTGATTCTCACATGTGAGCTGCAGCACAGCGTGTACCATTATATACTCTAAACACTCCAGTACTACGTATATATACTCTGAATACTGTAGTGCTATTGTAATATAGCAGATCCTTGTACATGGGCTGAGCAGGTGTCATCTCACCTGCTCTGATACTAACAGTGTTTCTGTGCATCAGAGTGAAGAAGGAGCTGCTGCCGTTGGCTCAGTCTTTATGTCAGGACCCTGAGTTTGAGGTCAGAGCATGTATGTGCCGTCAGCTGGAGGGTATCGCCAGAGCCACCGGGTAACTGCCAGCAAACACTGGATAAACCAAACACCAACCAAACAATGACTAAACACTAACCAAATAATGATTTAACAAAAACCTTACACAGACCAAGCAACAGCCAAACAACTGACAGCCAAACACAAACCCAACACCAACCAAATGATTGCTGAACAACTATCAAACACCACCCAAACAACAGCCAAACGAATACCAAACATAAACCTGAAACCGACTAAATGGTGACCAAACGACAATCAAACAACAACCAAACGATGACCATAAACATCGTTTAAACATAGCAACGAACCAACTGAACAACAACAAAACAACGATCTAACATAAACCTAACACAGACCAAATAGCAACCAAACAACAAGCGATTAAGAACAAAACATAAACCGAACACTAACCAATGACCAAAAATAAACTAAACACATGACATAAACCTAACACAGATCAAGTGACAACCAAAAACTGACCATACAACAACCAAACCTAAACCAAACACCAATCTAACATCCTGTGTGATAAGACAGTGTGTCCTGTCTGTCCTTCAGTGTGGATGACACCAGAATGGAGCTCCTCCCTGAGCTGGTGGAGCTTGCTGGAGATGAGGAGAGCAACGTCCGTCTTGCTGCCTTTGACACCATAATCAACCTTATGGAGATGATGGACAGCGGTGAGTCAGAGCTGTGGTGATATTGGGGTATTAGTTCTTCAGACAGAAGAACCAAGCCAGCGGTGCAAATCTCTGTAAACACCTGGTTTAAAGCCCCCTCTTCCTCTTCAGATGACCGACTCCATGTTGTGATTCCCCTGGTGATGTCGGTGTGTGAGGCCTCATCGCAGGCAGATGAAGCCATCGTGGCATCTCTGTCATTCCAGTTTGGGAAGCTCTGCAGCGGACTGGCAGGTGAGATTCAACACTGATGGTACATAGTGCAAAAAGTGGAAGCTGAGCGCACTTTGGTTTAAATTATTTTTGGTATTCAAAACAGAAAACTTATTGTGTAATCAGGATCAACTAACAGACACCAGTCTATACAGCAGGGAAGGGTCTCTGTACTGCAGCCAGAGAGATGTGTTAGAGACAACAGCTTCTGGTGGGTTCACCCAGGAGCAACTGGTCCCAGGAGGGGGGCTGGGCTAAGAGTGAGTCAAGAACACAGATGAAACAGTGGCAGCCCTGGGAGAGGAGCTCATCGTGAGCACCTGATAGCCATGTTAGGGTTAGCACTGAAAGTTGGATGTTGGCATGCACATCCCAGGCTGTTTAAACTAGTTTCAGGGATATGGGAAGTCAAGAATTAGCCAAAGCCTATGCCAAAGGTAAAGTGGTACCAGCTTGATGTAGTTGGGGTTGTGTCCTTATGTAGCACCAGGTCTCGAATCACACTGGACTTCAGGGATCAGATTCTACTTTTCTGAGTTATCCAGGGTGAGAGATGCCATCCAAGAGGGTCATCTCTATGGTCAACATCTTCTCTAACAGTGTCATTCTCTGCTTAGTGTCATTCTGCAGTACAGAATGGCTGCACCTCATCATTGTGCTGTAGGGAAAAACAGTCAGACTAGTCGTTGCTAAAGCAGTTCAGAGTGTCCAGTCTTCTTTGAGTTCAGGAGTCAATGCTGCCTTGGGACTTCATAGTTCTGCCAAAGGAAAACAAAACCTGGAGGGGATGGAAGAAACAGCCTCATTGGAACCATTGTTATGTTTTGTTATTGGTCTATGCCAGGTGGATCATCACATTTCTGAGTTCTATCACTTTGTTTCAGGGTCTCTGTCAGATGAGCAGAAGGGTCGCTTACTGCAGAGGTTTAAGGTGCTGTGTGTCGCCGGACTGCAGACTGAAGGAAACCAGACTGACGGCAACAATGAGGCTACGCTGATTCGCTGCAACTGTTGCTACAACCTACCGGTACACAGACAAACACACGCTCACCTTCAGGGTTCCTCAGGTCTCCAGGTGGTTAGGTCACTTTGTGTTCTCTTCACCCAGGCCATGGTGGTGTTTGCGGACTCGGCTCACTTCCTGTCGGAGCTTTACCCTTCTTTCTCCAGTCTTTGTAGTGACCCAGAGGTCAGCGTCCGGCGAAGTGCTGCAGCCAGTTTCCATCAGGTCAGATCACCATCACCACAACACTAACAGTTCTGCTGGTGCCCCCTGATAGCCGCAGCATTACAGTCTCATTAAGGTTCATTAAGTGGTTTATCCTTTGGGAGCAGGAACTGTCTCTGTACCTAGACCAGCAGCTGATTTTGGTGGGATATCAAGATATAAAACTTAAAATAAAAGATGACACATCTCAGTACCTCATTCTGATTGGCTGTCTCCTATGATGTGACACAATGGCCCTGCCTCTTCCTGTTAGGTGGTGAAGCTGCTTGGTTCAAATGTCCAGCTCGTCCACAAGGAGCTTCTGTCTCTGCTGCAGGACGAAGCTCTGGAGGTGAGAGGCCACACCCACCAACACTGTTCCACCAATCAGGAAACATTTCTATATGTCAATATCTTATTATCCTATTATGTCATAATGTTAATGTTAGTTTGTTGGGTCAAGTTTTGTTTTTTATGTGGAGAGAATATGTAATGAAGAAAACAATCAGCAGATTAAGCCATAGTTAAAACAATCATTACTTGCAGTCCTATACGAAATAGATTAAAAAGAGCTCCACCTCAACGAGCTACAACAGTAAAATGCTGCTTTTACATTAATGTATGAGTAATAATCCAATGATATGATATTTAGCAGTGTAACTGTCACACAGGACAACTGCACTACAACTTTTATTCATTTCCGCATATTTCAAGTACATTTTCCTGGCTATATATACATACTTTCAGTCATTTTAGGTGAAGGTTTATACTTGTCACAGTGTCCATTAGTACTTTTACTTAAGTAAAGAATGTGAATACTTCCTCCACCACTGCTGTTGAGGTGTTGGACGCTTTGATGAATTACTTGGAGGAAACTCTTGAGGCGGTTCTATCCAGAGGAGAGAACCTTGCGCTGGACAATAAGGTAAGAAGTAAAAGTCAGTTCAACGTGGTTTAATTTCTTCTCACATAATTTCTCTTTCTTTGTTCTTCAAGCTGACTTTGAAAACTGACTTTTGTGTTCTCCTGCGTTGTTCTCCCTTGTTGTGCCGTGGTCCTCCTCAGTTTCCAGAGCTGCTGTCGGCGCTGCTGTTAGCAGAGCAGAAAGTTGGATGTTCTCTGCGTTGGCGGCTACATGAGAAGCTGCTGCAGCGTTACTGCTGCCTGGCCAGACTGCTTCCTGGAGAACTGCTGCACCAGAGCTTCTCTCCTCGCATCTTCATTATCCTCACCACTAATGTCAGCACTGCCAGGCACCGCATCACACAATACCACAGGTAAACCAGGTGACAGACAGGTAACTCTGCTCTGCTTGTTGTGGTTGCAGAAAGTGTTGCCGGTGCAGAAGGAGGCGGCTCGTACATTTTGCACTTTCCTGCGCTACAACCGCAAACAGGAGCAGCGTCAGGAGATGATGGAGCGACTGATCCAAGGTCAGAGCATTTCTGCTTCTACTGGTTCTTCTGTTTCTTTCAACAGTAGAGTCATAGTCACTTCAATCAATGTGAAAACATGATAGAACCTCTGTTAGGATGTG
This sequence comes from Chromis chromis, assembly GCA_900302755.1. Taxonomy (NCBI): domain Eukaryota; kingdom Metazoa; phylum Chordata; class Actinopteri; family Pomacentridae; genus Chromis; species Chromis chromis. Next base: position 20,646 of record OMNN01027905.1, read on the forward strand.
AGACTTACTGTGTTTGTGATTTCAGATCTTGCTCAGGGTCGCAGTTACTGGAACCGTCTGAGATTCCTTGATGTTTGTGAAACTGCCACCGAGATTTTCTCCAGAAAATATTTTAACGAACACTTCTTGATCCCAGCGCTGGAGCTGGTCCATGACCCTGTCGCCAATGTCAGGTAGATCCTCATCATTCTTTTCAATGAAACAGATGAAATCTGCCTGACATCACACGTAGCACACATGTCTGTCTGTCCGCCTGTCTCATTGTCTTAGGTACAAGCTGTGCCAGTTGTTGCCCAGGTTGCGCTCATCACTTCGCTTGCCAGCTGACAAACAGCTGCTCCAGAAACTTGACTTCTGCGTCCAGAAACTTCTCTGCAGAGAGAAAGACAAAGACGTGGTGGCCACGATCCGCAAGGTAACACCTACCAGAGACCAGTCCAGACTGTAACTGTAACATTTAAACCTGCCAACCAGTTTATCCTGTTAGCCATGAGGGATGAAAGTGATCAATGATTAACAGTGTCCATCATGTTTTCCAGACAGTGTTGGAACTGGACAAACTGGACCTGTCAGAACCTGTAAGCAGCCGGTTTAATGAAGGCCTGAACTGTCAATACATCAGGTTCCCTTCTATCCTGTAACCTCCTTGGTGTCTTTTGTCTGTGAGCAGTTTCACAAGAGGCAGGAGAGGGATTTGCTGGACCAGAAGAAAGAGAAGGAGGAAACTCTGCTGCTGGAGATGGTGAGTCTTAGCCCAACAGCTGGTCTTCAGTTTTTAACTGGTCTGCGTTGTTTTAACGTCAACTGTTGTGTCGTCAGGAACAGCTGGAGCGCCAACAGAGTGACGTAAAGCTGAACTCTGACAAACATACGGAAAGAAAACGTGAGCTGATGCTTTACTTTTTAAAAAGAGTCACAGAAGATATTTAGATCTGCAGTCCAGTCTGTAAACCACATTTCTTTTACAGGAAGAGACAGTAAGACCAGTCTGTCTGCAACAAAGTCCATGTCAGTGTCTTCGTCTGGAACAGTCGCGTCCTCCGGTGAGATGGACAGAATGAAGATGAGCTGCAACTGTTCCTCAGTGATGATGATGATGATGATGATGATGATGATGATGATGATGGTGAAGGTGATGACGTCATGATTTTGATGTTGATGATGATCCTCTGTGCAGGTAAAGAAATGAGGAAGGCTAAACTGTCTCGGAGTCGGTCCCTCAGCAGTCAACCAACATCGTCCAAACCTCTGAACTCAGACAGAACTCTGTAAGAATTCAGCTCAATTCAGTTTTATTTATAGCATCAATTCATAACATAGATAATCTCAGGGAACTGTACATTGTAACCTTACAAAATATATTGTAACAAGAAACCTCACAAATCCAACAATTCCATTTGAACAAGTACTTGGCAACAGTGCGAAGAAAATACTCTCTTTGAACAGGAAGAAACCTACGACAGAATACAAACAAAAAAACAATAAATACTGAGCAGGTTGTTACGGCAGGTAACCACAAATCAGAAACATGTAGCTTCAGAGACAGACATGTCTGCAGACAGGACAAAACAATAAACTATAGGAGAGAGAAGACACAAAGTTAGTGACATGCAATGGTGGTATATAAATGTATGTAAAAAGGAAGAGAGGAAAGTAGAGGAAAGGTGCTCAGTGCATCATAGGAAGTCTCATAGCAGCTCAAACCTATAACAGCATAACTTAGGGATGGTTAAGGTTCACCTGATCCAGCTCTAACTATACGCTTTATTAAAAAAGAAAGCTTTTAACCTAATCTTATAAGTAGAGAAGGTCTCTGCCTCCTGAACCCAAAATGGGAGCTAATTCCACTGGAGAGGAGCCTGATAGCGGAAATCTCCCATTCTGCTTCTGGAAACTCTACAAACCACAAGTAAGCCTGAACTCTGAGAGCAACGTGCTCTGTTAGGATAGTACTATGAGTTCTTTAAGATAAGATGGAACATAGTCATTAAGAGCTTTGTGTGCGAGGAGATGGATTTTATTTTCTATTCTACAGGGAGCCAGTGTAGAAAAGTTAATGGGGGAGAAATATGATCTCTGTGGGTGGTTCCCTTTAGAATTCTAGCTGCAGTATTTTATTAGTTATTGGGACATCCTGATAGAAAGGAGTTACGTCCAGTCTGAAGAGGACAAATGCATACACTAGTCTTTTAGCAACACCAATTTTGACAATATTACACAGGTGAAAGAAGGCTGTCCTAAAGACTTGTTTTTTGTGTCAGTTTAAGGACATATCCTGGTCTAGAATAACTCAAACTTTCCTGGTAGAAATTCAAGAGTCATCCCATCCTAGCCTTAATGTCTGTAACACATGCTTGAAGTTTTACAAATCTTGCGAGGTGTCATCTGCATAGCAATGAAGGTTTATGTAGTGTTTCCTAATAATATTGCCTAAGCGGAGCGTGCACAAAGTGAATAGTATTGGTCCTAGCTCAGAACCCTGTGGAACTCCATGATTAACTGTTGTGGACATGGAAGGATCATTGTTGACATGAACAAACTGGAATATATCTTAGAAAGGATAGTGATTATCAACCAGCCTAGTGCAGTTCCTTTAATCCCAATGACATGTTCCACTCTTTATAATAAAATGTTGTGATCATCTGTGTCAAATGCAGCACTGAGATCCACCCAGAGAAGAAAAGAGTCCACTATCTTAGGCTATAAGAAGATTATTTTTGACATCAACTAGTGCTGCTTCTGTGCTTTGATGTAATCTATATCCTGATTGAAAGTCTTCAAACAAACTGTTTTTGTGCAGATGGTCACATAACTGATTTGCAACAGTTTTTTCAAAGATTTTATCAAAAGGGGGAGGTTGGATATAAGTCTATAATTACCTAAAACACCTAAATCAAGAGTTACCATATTGAAGGGAAAAGCATTCAGTAACCACGGTTTAATAAAATGTTAAAAATATTTTTGGTGTTTCAGGAAAGTCAAAGAGCTGAGCAGTACATCCGGATCTGGGAAGTCCTCCATGTTGTCCAGCAAAGGTACAGCCTCCTCACACAGCTGGAGCACTGACATTCAGTGGCCCAATCGCGATCTCCACCCTAAGGCCTAAGTAATAAACCCTCACAGACTTAACTGACATCACAGCTGGAGTGTTTAAGTGTGTGAGTTCATGAAGGCTTGAAATGGTATAAAAAAGGAAGAATGGAACACACTATCACGACTGCACATGTTGCTTGAAAACAACACATTGTCATTAAAAAAAGTGAATTTAGACTCTTTTGTCATTCTGAGTAGTTGCTGAGTTGATCACTCCCTCTTTGTACAAAACTACCAAAAGTCAGGAAAGTCATGAACATCTGTAAATCCTATGCAGATGTTTGACTGAAAATACAAGCAACTGTACAAAAGTGCAATAAATAAGAAGCATGCAGCCTGTGCTGTTTGATTAACTTCCTAGCAGATTTCTTCGACACAATCCATGCTCAGTTTGTGTATATGTTATGTTTTGTGGGGGTGCAGGACGACCACGATTATATGTCAGTAATTTTGCTATGATCTATGTGCAAGTCCCTCAGAAAGGTCTGCAGATATAAACTTACAGAACAGGCACATAATAGCATTGAAAAGTTCACATCAGAGCCCTCATGTACTTGACAATTTGATAACAGGACATTCTAAAGCCCTCACGCACTTAGTAGGAACGCATCTTAGAGTCCATTAATCTGTGAGTGTGGAGATCAGGATTGGGCCAGTACTCCACATCACTTCTTGTGTCTCACAGATGACTCCTTAAGGACGGCCCACTTCACCATGGCAACCCAGTCCGCCACCTCCATGCCGGTCTTGATCCGCAGCAACACGACTAGCCTCCTGGACAGGGCCAGTACTCTGGACCAGAGAGACCATAGATCCAGTACACTGGACCACAGAACTAGTAACATGGACCATAGGAACAATATGATGGACCATAGAACCAGTACCTTAGACCATAGGACCAGTGCCAATGACCAGAGAGACTACAGAACCAGTACCCTTGACCAGAGAGACTACAGAACCAGTCCCTTGGACCAGAGAGACCACAGGACCAGTACCTTAGACCAGAGAGACCACCGGACCAGTACCTTGGACCAGAGAGATCATAGGACCAGTACCTTGGACCAGAGAGACCACAGGACCAACACCTTGGACCAGAGAGACCATAGGACCAGTACCTTGGACCAGAGAGACCATAGGACCAGTACCTTGGACCAGAGAGACCATAGGACCGCTACCTTGGACCAGCGCAGTAAAACGATGGACCGTG
>OMNN01027905.1:24965-63762 GCA_900302755.1 Chromis chromis
GACCAGAGAGACCACCGGACCAGTACCTTGGACCAGAGAGATCATAGGACCAGTACCTTGGACCAGAGAGACCACAGGACCAACACCTTGGACCAGAGAGACCATAGGACCAGTACCTTGGACCAGAGAGACCACAGGACCAGTACCTTGGACCAGAGAGATCATAGGACCAGTACCTTGGACCAGAGAGACCACAGGACCAACACCTTGGACCAGAGAGACCATAGGACCAGTACCTTGGACCAGAGAGACCATAGGACCAGTACCTTGGACCAGAGAGACCATAGGACCGCTACCTTGGACCAGAGAGACCATAGGACCGCTACCTTGGACCAGAGAGACCATAGGACCACTACCTTGGACCAGCGCAGTAAAACGATGGACCGTGGGTGCGGGGTGAAGGACAGCCAGTCCAGGAAGCTCTCAATGTGAGTTCAGGCTGATAGTACAACCTCACAGTTTAATGGTCCCATGTGGTTTTCACGTTCTTTACAGTTTCAAAGTTCCATTGGAGCTTTTTGAACCAGTATAAGGTCTTTATTTTGTCACCTGATGCAAACAGGTCTCAGGTGACTCTCAATCCTTTACAAAACCACCTGGATCACTTTTATATGTTTAAGAGCCAGCATGGACTTGATGTTTAGTTTTTTTGTGGTCTAACTTTGTTTAGTCCTGCTATTGTTTAGTCCACATCTTTCTATGGTTTAGGCCTGTTTTAACCCAGTCTTTATTTAGTTTAATTCTACCTATTAGGGCTGAACAAAGAAGATACCAGATGTCGGTGGGATAGCAGGATGATGGCCAGGGTAGGAGATAGTTGATTTGGCCAATTCACCAGCAGTGAATTTGTGAATCCCAGCTGTCTCTGATGAAAGTTTTTGAAACTGTCTAATGTGAAATGGTCACTGCAGAGGCGGGTGTTGGTGTGAACCTCAGTTCTAAGGAGGCCGAGCTGTTTCACAAATTCTGCCATCCATTGAGGATGCTTTTAAATAGCTAGCTAGTAAACTGTAGACAGTAGCAGGTGTAGTAACTCATGAGTGAGTGGGAGCACCGCAGATGCCAATGTGCTCTAGTTTGTATAAATTTATAGTGGTGGGGGAAGGGAACCATGTGCTTATGGCTCCAGTGCGTCAGTGAGCCATGATATCTCGAACCTTTACATTTTAATGGTCTAACTCTACAAACCCTGTTACTGAGCTCTGACTTCATTCTGGTTTAAACCTGGACTAGTTTTAGTGTTTGATTTATTTCTGAGTTTAAACAGAAAAGTTCCATTTTAAAAGTAATCAATGTTTTGTTTTTGTTTTTGTTTTGTATTTTTTAATCCATAGAAACAGGAAGTCGAACTCTTTCAGTGTCCAGTCAGGCCGAGACTGAAGATGATGGTCACCATCCCTCCACCAGGCCATCAGCCAGTCAAGGAGAGGTTGCCATTGAGACAGCAGCTTCTGGATGCTACCCAGAATGCAACAGGACATCATCTCTGCCTTACAGTCACAAACAGAGACAGTAGAGTCTGACTTCTATTTATATCTACTGAGCACTGTGTATTCTAATGATCTCATTCTGCCACCTGATTGGTTCAGTAAACTCCACACATACAAACTTTTGGTGTGTTCTTATTGGTGAGTGTTTTCAGCTGCTGATGTGTGATTGGTTGGATAAATGGTGATATCACAGCAGTGGCTTTACCTTTTGACTGCTCTGTATGGTGGCTGCATCAGGACACGTGAGGTCACTGGGATTTTGTTGTTGGGTTTGATGGTTTCACAATGGAATGACAAGTCTTTTTACCTTTTAATAGTTAAGTTTGACTATCCAGATTTAACACTAGACTAGTGGTAGTTATATTCCAAATATCTATGACATCATTAGGAGTCAAAACAACAGTTGAATCATTTAAGAGATTTTCTGAACACATCAGAGCACCACACAAATCAATGTTTGACAGTGTTTTAATGTTAATACACTATATCAGAGATAAATAATGGTACAGTGAGTGTTTTCAGTAACTTCACTCAGTATATATGGTGTCATAGTGGCTGTCATGCTAACATGCTAATTAGCTTGAGACACAAAGTCTAGCTGAGGCTGATTGGAAATAATTAGTTGTTGGTATTTCAGTGTTAACACACTGTCCTGAACTCATAAAACTGTGGTCACATCTGGAACTCATGTTTAAATGTCTCTGTTACCCACCAAACCTCTCCCAGCACAGGTTCTGGTTTACGTGATAATAAGTAACAAGTCAACTGAGACAAGACAGAGAAATCAAACAAACTCACACTGCTATAGAGTTACACACTTTCCACCTGTGGAGAGCAGCCTGTTGCATTACTTCATCAGTTTAACAGCTGGACAACTTTATTTGTTGCTTTCATGGTGTATATATATGGTATATTATAGCTTATGTCAACAACCATGTTCCAAGAGGTACACAAGAGGGTGACATGAGCAAACAAATGACTGCTGCAGCAAACATTCACAGAATCATCAACTACATATCAACAAATATCTTTTAGTAGTCTCAAGCACGTATTGTATCTGAAGTGTATCTGAATCCAACATCAAACTATGAAGTCCAAGACATCCACGGTGAGAACACAACTGATCCATGAAGGTCAGAAATTATTCCAAAAAAAAAAAAAAGTAATAGGCATGGATTCGTTTTCTTTCTCCATCAACCTCCCCTGTCTCAGTGCTTTGGGCTGTAACACTTCAAAACAACATGGTGTTGACCTAAGACCAGCTGTACACATCTGTAAGTTACCACCAGGTCGACCTCCTCTCCGTTTAATTTTGACTAATGTTTACATCCTGGACTCATCCAGCAATTATCAGGAAGACCACATTATCAGTCTCCAGCAGTGCTCTGAGCTAAATAACATCAGCATGCTAAGATGCTCACAATGACAATGCCGACATGCCGATACTTATTAGGTATAATGGTCATCATCTTAGTTTAGCATGTTTGAATGTTAACATTAGCTAATTAGCAGTGAACAAAAAGTAGAGCTGAGGCTGTTGGGAATGAAATCAGTGTTGCAGGTATTTAAGTGTTGGACACATTAACATGTTGACCTGACGGTGGCGCTAGACAAGTTATTCATCATAGTATCTCCAATAGCATTTGATTTCAGACTAAAACAAGTGAAGGACAGGATGTGTGATGCTAACATGGTGCTAAAGCGGCCATAATATATTATCAACATGATGCAAACATAATAATTACATATTGCTAACAGGATATTAGCATGATAGTATTAGCATCACACTAACATAATGTTAATATGATGCTAAATTATATTAACATGAGTCTAATATAATGTTAACATGATGCAAACATATTAACATAATACTTACATTATATTACCATGATGCTAACATAATATTAACATGTTGCTAACTTAATGTTGACATGATGCTAACACAATGTTAACATGATGGTAGCATAACTGTAATCACATGGGTAATGCTAACACGATGCTAACATAATATTAATATGATGCTTCCATAATGCTAACATAATATTTACACGTTGGTAACACGACACAAAAATAAAATTAACAAGGTGCTAAACAACAGAAAAATGTTCGAAAGGTAAACATAATGCAGTACAGTAAATATTTGTTTATACTGTTTATTGTCTCAGGACCTCTCAGGTTTGTCTTGGAGCCCCTTGAGGGGATCCTGACGCTCCCATTGGTACAGACTGCACTCCGAAATTAATACTACAGACTGGCAGTAAACAACATTAGAACACAATCGAGCTGTCATTGGATTAAACTGTTAAAATGTGAAAATCCGACGGTGTGGGTAAAGTAACCAGGTGGGCGGGGCTTAGTCACATCACTGAAACTTGGTGGGGTCATTGACTCGGCCCATAAACATCAGGCTGTTGGTTGTCTGGTGGTAGATGATGAAGAGAAAGGGTCTGTTGAAGGTCAGTCGAGGAGGAAGTGATGAGAACACAGTGGCTCCGCCTCCTGCAGTAGCATCACTGGTCTCGTCGACAGAGATGATGGATTTATGATAAACCTGCAGAAAACACAAAAAGGTCCATTTTATTTGTATTTGCTGATGACTGAAGAGAGCAGCTGGGACGTGATGATGCATCATGAGGTAGGTTGTATAACTCAGTGATCAACTCTAAGGTCATTTAGTTTGCAGCAGCTACGTCCAAACATCAGGAATCCAAACCACCACAAACAACAATGACAGGAAAACACAGCAGATCATCTCTTCTGTTCAGAAACCAGCTGCTACTGTGCTTTATTTGGCTGAGCATAGGTGTAGCGCTGCCAGAGAGCACCAGAATGGACACTCACGCAGTTAGCATAAACCAGCTGAAATTCATATATACATTTCTTTAAGCGCCTGAACATCTGATCATCATTAAAGCATTTGTCATGCAAGATGACCTCTAAAAGAAAAGGAACAGTCAAAGTTGTATTGGCTTATAGAAAGTGTTTGACAGAGCTGCTGCTCCTTTGCGTGCAAAGTGTTTCGTGTTTCAAATGCAGCTTCTTTTGCTCGACACAAGTAAGTAAATGAAATCATTCAACATCATTCTGCTATAGGGGGGAAATGCTGTGGCTTCTGTGTCTGTCTTTAAAGCAATCACAATCATCTTAGGTGGTGCTAAGCCCAAGATGCAGTGATGGTGTCCCTGCCAAATAGCAAATGGGGAATTGTTCTGGTGAAACATTTGTAAGCAGGGATCTGTCTAGAGCGCTCCATGCCCAACGTCCTCAAGCTATAAAAGGCCAAAATCACAGTTTAGTTTCTCTCACTTTTACAAGACAATTTTGCTTGTCTTTTCCCATTTTTGTCACGGCCAATTTGCCGGGCTCTGGCTACGTAAACTTGGAACTGTAGGCAAAGTGGTTTATATCTTTAGAAACAAGTCACAACTTAACTGTGCATCAAAGGTGCACTCCAGTAGTCCTCTGTGACAGAGTTATTCCTAATTGTCACTTCATGTTTTGACCCATGGCCTCCGATATGTTCGTTTACCTTTACTTTTTTCTTGTCTTTTGTTTTATGGAGGACATGAAAAGACTAACTGCTGCCATCTGCTGCAGTGGAGGCTCTCACTGGAGTCCTCACATAGGAACCTTTGTTCATAAATTGTTGCTGGTGCTGGGGGACACGCACGACGGTATCTTGCATTGTGCAGACATGGTCGGTTATTTTGATTCATTTAAAATTTTAAGAGGTTGATTTTGAGCTTCTTCACTCACCTGTGTGAGCTTAGGTCCTTTAGCTCCGCCCATGTTGCTGGTGTCAGCATCGTCCTCAAACACCTGAGTGATGTTGAGAGATTGCAGGACGTCCTTCAGAGAGTAAGACTGCTGTAGCTTAAAGCGAGGAACCTGCACCTCCAACTTGCTGTTTACAACATAAAACAACAGTTTTAATGTTGGGTGGCAGAAATGTAAGGAACGAAATAAGTAGAAGGAGAATGAAGGAGATGAAAAAGGGTGGAAGTGATGAAAAGAAGACAGAATGAAGAAGGGAAGGTTGCAGGAAAAAAGAAGAATTAAAAAAAGGAAGAGCATCTCACGTCTTCTTCAGCTGTTGGATCCATCCCCGGATCTTCTCACCCGTCACTTCCTCCTCTACACTGGTGATGTCCACTTCTTCGTCAGGCAGCACAACCAACATGGCCGCCCCGCCCGCCATCGGCAGCTTCAACACACCAGCCTTCACTGAGCGGTCGTACGCCAGGAAGTACTTATCTGATCCGAACATCATGGGAACCATGACAACGTGATACTTGTCCACGAAGAAACGGTCATCCTGAGTGATCGACGCATTAAAAGTTGTACTGAACCGGGCTAAAACACAGAAAAAACTTTATTTATGCACATAACAGAGACAAGTATGAGACAACTCAATAATATGCTGTGTCTGATTGGATATGTGACTTCTGATGTGACTTTTAATGTGCTCTGACAGGTCACAGGTGGTGCATACTTTGGTAGGAGGCGGCGGTGGCAATCAGCAGCTGAGTTTGGGGGTCCAGCTTGGACACCAGCTCCTTGATACGACTTCCGGTCTGGCCATCCACCCAACTGTTGATGGTCTCAATGGCTTCATACGGCGATGTGTAGGCCACACTCCGAGCATTCCCCCCGAATTTTGTCTCAACCAGCTGCTGGTAAGATGAAGACACCTGGAAACTCTGGGCGGGAAAGACAGCCACGCCCTGCTGCAGGTTCTCCTGTAGGATGTTGTTCCTCAGATTCTGAAATACATCTAAGAACAGCAGATCTTGGTTTAAAATTCAAACACTGTCTGAAATCCAGCTCCTGACCTCTGACCTCTAACATTTGACCTACCTGGGATGGTCTGAGGGTCCAGTCCAGTCAGTGTGAGTCTCTGCAGCAGCTCCTCCTGGGTCGGGCCACTGGTGGCACTCAGCAGCGCCAACAGTCCGGCGGACACCGTGAGCGGAGACAGGAAGACGTTGTCGTCAGTGCGGCTGGCGATGGCTCGATATAGCCTGGCAGCAAAGTCTGCGTTTTTATTGGACAGGTCCGTCACTGAGGCGTCGATGGTCTGAGAGGAGGCCGGACTCAGCAGGACGATGAGGAGGCCGACCAGTGAGAGGGGGACGGAGGGAGTCATGGTCAACTACTGAAAGAAAATCATGACTCTTAACCAAAAACAAACAAATCTGAATGATATTCACATCTGCAGACACAGTTTAAAGCTCAAATATTTTTAGTTAAAGTGAATAACATCATTTAATTATTTTTCTACTCTACTATATTTTTTTTCTTTTGTATATCTCATATATCGGTTGTGTGCTCTCTCTCTTGTTTTTATCAGCTTCTGTGGAGGCTTTAGTTAGACTGACCACACCTCTTTTCCCTCTGCTGGGAGGATTATGAAACAAGCTGTTCTAAAACACTGACTGTGCCTTTAAATCTTTGTCTCTTGTTTTAGGGAGTTATGAGTCTGTATGGATACATCTGGTTTATTGCAATAAATACCTTGGATGAACACGTCCTCTTTGAGAATAAATTTTTTGTGTCATTTCCACAACAGTTATCATCAGGCTGCTCCCTGTTCACTCACCTGTCACACATTATTAAATTAAATTAAATATTCATTGTGACGAGACGTTTTTTTTAAAAAGTGCCTGCAGTTCTTTATTCTCACATTAACAGCTCTCAGGATGGACACATCCGGTCTGCAGGGCTGAGCCCACAGCATCTCATGACGTCATCTGTTGTTGTTTATTTAGTGTTTTTCCAAATCACACTATGAATGGAAATGATTCTCTATGTTTCTGTGTCGATGCTAATCAATCGGTGATATTACGTATCGATCAGCTGCAGTCCGTGCAGTATAGAACTGATGCACTGAGGTAACCCATGGATCAGGTTTCTTATTGATCAATAACTGATGATGCAGCCTCTCAGTCTGCTGCTGTAAACAACGACAAACAAACAGACAAACAAACGTCATCATGGCTCACCTTCAGATCCTCCTGCTGATCTTCCAAGTTTGATTTTCGATCTTTGTGCTCTGAAGCTTCAGGGGCTGCGCATCACCGTTAAGCTCGAGCCCCGACCACCACCGGAAACAACAGTACAGCATCCGACTCGTTGTTTTCAAAATAAAAGTGCCGCCTCGACATCATAGACTGTGTGTATAGTCCGGTCCAAAGACAGAAACAGTAGGAAGCTGTTTAACTAGTTTAAAAACAAAAAACAAAAAACAAAAAAACAGCTGCAGTAAAATCAGTCCGTTTCCAGCGCACTTCTGTACATGAAGTTACAGAAACACATCCTGTTAAATCTGGTGTTGATTTATCATTATCATTGATCAGACACATGTATCAGTTTGTATGCAGCCTCCAATAGTTCCAGTTATTACAGGGCAACCTATTAAAATGCTATTAGGGTAATCTGTGATCTCTATTCATGTTTCAGTTTTCTTTTTACATGAAGTCTCGTGTAAACAAGCATCAGAACAGTCTCAGTAAATCAGCTGAGCAGACCAGTTCCTCTCAAACTACATCACCAAACTAAAAACATTAAAAAATAGTCAAACACAGTAGAAACAAATACAACAGCTTTCATTACTGATCTGTCAGATATTTAGACTGAACCACTGAAGGAGCCAATACAGGAACAGAATGTAAATAAACAGCAGACTGTGAACAAACAACACAGAAATGAGATGGGCATCACTGACTGTATAAACTCTACAGAAAACAGACAGAAACAGATGTTTGTTGTAAAAGTTGTTGTTTTTCCAAGTCATGAGTTGTAAACAGAAATACACTAAGTTAAACTGCAACCCAGCCTTTAAGTAAAACTCCTCCAGCTTATCGATATGTTACATTTACTGACAGGTAGAGAGATAATTATCTAAAAAATTAAATGTAAGCAGTAAGTACAATCCAGTTGTTTGTCTCCAGCGCTGCTCTGCAGACAGGATTAGTTTCACGCTTTTATTTTGATTGAAACAAAAACGTTTGATGCCGTATGATGTTGTCTAACTTTACAGTAGTAGAACCGCGCAGGCGCACTGTCAAAAACATAATGGAGTTTGTTTGTCATGGTGTTTTATATAAAGATGTCGCTGGGGTACAGACAGTACAACTGAACAGAACTGTTTTTTACATTAAGAGAGAACTTAACCACTAAAATTTATATATTTTGAATTTAAAAATGATTGTATTTTTAATCGTGACAAATCAAAATAACTTGATAATAATGAACTTGAACTGCTGATGAAGTCAGTGAGGTGTGGTTGACAGCTCAGGAAAAACTCAGCATGGGGTGAGCTGCTGTTTAACTAGCTGAGAAGTTGAAATACAGTAATAACACTGCATTCAGAGTATAAACACCAAATCAACTGACAAAATGAATGCTGTCCAACTATTTCTGGACATATAGTCATTTTGTAAAAAGTCCATAAAACAAAACAAGCAAATTCAGAACTTCTACTGGAAAACTTCAGATTTAACCCTGAGAGGAGCTTTGTGAATGAGACAGCCTATTAAAAAGTCCATATACAATTACCTGCATAGTGTAAATAATATAATAATTTGAACGGACTGTTGTGCAGACATTATTTAAATAAAGTTTATTCTGTAATTACAGTCAGTCAGAGTTCAGGACTCCTCTGATCCCCTCCTTCCAGACAGCAGCATCTCGTCCATCTCGGGGCAGGTGAGGAGCAAACACCACTTCTAACCTGCGGAGGATGCTGCTCTCGTCACCACGGGCCACCGTCTCCTGGAGACGCCGCATCATCAGCCGAACCATCACCTGATTGGCCCAGGCCAAACCCAGAGCGGGGGACACGCTGGAGGATGAAGGACTAAGACACAAAGATACATAAAAAAACTAATATAAAATGGAGTCTGTTGATCACAACATAAAGTAAATGCACACAATTTGTTAAACACTGTTTTCATAATGATCTTAAATGAGGAAAAATATGCAGACAGCGGATTGAAAACATCAGTTTTATTTATATATATTATTTAAATTAAAAGCAGCTTAAAAGAAGATCTCAGAGAAATCAATCAACTCATTCAATATAACATATTTAGTTTTATTTGAATTAACCAGATATATCCAACTGAGGTCAGAAACCTAACAACAAAGAAAGGGAACACAGAGGGAGGGACTGATGGTAAGAAAGGATGTTGAGGAAGGAAGGAAGGAAAGAGGAAAGGGAGGCTACAAGCAAAAGCGAAAGAAAGGGAGTAAGAAAGCGAGGGAGGGAAGGACAAAAGAAAAAAGGGAAAACAGAAAAAATAGAAGGAAGTAAATGAGGAAGGAAAGAAGGAAGGAAACAGGAAGAGATGACAATCATACGACCATTAAGAAACATGAATTTTACCCTAAACTGTTGTCTGATTGGTTGAAAACATCTGTGACCTGAAACAAACAAACAAGAGGTGTGTTTGATTATTGAAATCAATAAATGGCAGCAGAGTAAGGAGACAGAAATCAGCCAGAGAACAGTTAGTCTGATTCACCGGATGTAGAGTGTGGGAATATGCTTGTCCCTGGCAATGCATTTTACATGGATTTCTCCTCCCCTTCCCCTATCTGCATGTTCAAAATCACTTCAGAAAACAACAACCTTTAAGCAGCAACCTACCACACTGAATATGTCAAGTTTACCAGAGGATTTGGATTGTGCAATGTTTTATTTCTGCAAAAAAAGATGACAGTTTTGATCTCCCTGCTTTTTTGAGGGAACACTATAACCGCATACTTGGCTGAACTCCACCAATACGATTTTAATCGGCTTACAACCAAACAAGCCAGAGTGTTTTTTCCCCTATAGCAAAATGATACTGAGGTGCAGCCAGACCATTATGTAATGCAGAACCTCACCAAGTGAGATTAGAGACTAGTCGGAGACCAGAGAATGACGAGTCAAAGATTAAAAATTAGTAAGGGACCAGTCCAGAGATCACAGACCAGTTGGAGGCCAGTAAACAAAGACCACATAGACACCCGAGACTAGCTACTGATCAGACACTAGTCAGAGACCAGTCTGAGACCGACCAGTTAAAAGTCAGGAACGCAGGGACCAGACACCTTCTGAGTCCAGCTTCTTCAGCAGTTCATCAGGTACTTCTTCATGATCCCAACCACAGTGGCCAGCTTCTCTGGTCTGAACTCACCACAGCTATACATGCAGCAGCTCTCATCCTACTGGTCATGGTGTCGTCAGGATGTGGAATTATTCCTGAACCAGTGGGGCTCTGCACCGCAATGCAGCAGTACCAGGTGAGAGTCCAGGAGGGCCACCACTGACTGATTTATAACCTGGTGTTTAGTGAGGTCTGCCAGCCCGGTACCACATCATCACAGACTCAAAGCAGCTGACCGAATAGGCACTTCAACCACACACTGATCTCTCAGCTCACAATCCTGACAATCCACCAGCAGCGACACCAAGACACCTGGTAAAGGTGCCACCTGCTGTTTACATATATGGGAATTTACTGAAACTCATGAGCTCTGCCATGATGTCAGAGGACAGGCGTGTGTTACCTGGTTGATGCAGAGGACAGGTGTGGTGAACTCCTGGCTCAGGTGGTGCAGTGCAGCAGAGAAGGTGAGCAGCTGTCTGTTCCTCTCCAGCCAGTCATCGGCCTGGAACTCAGACCTAAACAAAGCTGCCACTGAGTCGACCACCAGGAGCCGGACCAGACCCTGAGCCAGCAGGAGAGGGGCACGGCGGGACAGACACACCTGGAGGGAGTCCTGGAGACAGACAAACCAGTCAACCTGCATATTAGCCACAATCTGCAATCTGATCTGAGGACGAAAAAAATAAAACTCACCAGGTCAGCAGTGTGTTCGATGTAAATGTGGTCGCTGAAATGGAGGCTGCTAATCAGAGATGGAGGGACATCGGAACGCAGACTGGGCTGTTCTCTGATCAGCTGCTGCAGACGCTTGATGGGAAACGAGTCCTCAGTACAGATATAAAGCGCTCCTGGAAACACGCCAGCAACACGGTTACACCTGGTTCATTAAAATGTTCCCTGATTTAGTTACTGGTCTGATGGTGCGTTCACTGACCTGAGTTCAGTCCTCCATGCTCTGCTGGGTACTGTACAGACAGACAGAGCTGCAGGGCCAGCTGAGTCTTCCCTGCTCCACTTTCTCCTGACAGCTCTGTGACGCCCCCCACAGGCAGACCCCCACGCAACAGCTGGTCCAGCACTGGGCAGCCAACACTGAGTCTGAGGCCGGACTCAATCCCGGGACACTCCCCCTGCTGCAGCTGGAGGGCTGAAAACACAGGAAATGTGGTTTAATACACGGCAGACATTACACTGTGACATCCAATCAGGCTGCATCATGCCTCCCTGACCTGTGACTGGAGGGTGTCTCCTGCAGGCGGTGGCGGCGGCGGTTAGCAGCTGCTGGACGTCAGAGTGGGACAGACCAGTGAGTCTCTGCAGGTCAAGACTGGAAAAACACAACACCTCCCTGACAGACTTCAGTTTAGCTGGAGGAGGAAATAAACACATGGTACCAATAATAAATGAAGTGATTTGTTTCCCTGTCAAATAGAAGCAAAACAGTTATATTCACAACTTTACATCAAGATACTGACATTTACAAGGGTTGTATTTTGGCCAAGAGACAGCACAAAGCAGAGAAAAACAACAAAAGAGATTAAATACACAACTTCTAGTTGTATGTATATGCAGTAACTTTATATGTAATATGATGATGTTACTACTAAAACATAATGCTGAAAGAGAATATTTTAAAGTTAGTTCTACTGGGTGACCACATTTAATTAGGAGCAAAACGGTAAACTGTCATATTTCTCTTTTCACATGACCAACAGTTTACTTTAGACTAAGGATTCTTTAACCTGCAGATTATTGTGTAACTTTCAAAACAAGATAGACAAAGCTCCAACCAAATTCCATACAAAATCTAGCCGTTTTAACATGCCTTCATATGCTGTATTTTAATAAAGCCTAAAAGAATAATATTCAAACGATTGATTAAAGAAAGTATATTTTATTAAAGAATAGGCCGATGCTACTAGTAAAGAACCCAGCTTAAACATAATGTGTCTACGCAAATTGTACTTGTACTAAGGTTTGACAGTAATTGATAAAACATTAAAGTGCGACATTTCTGAGAGGAGTCTGGTGCAGCGGCTGTGTCACCTCTCCTCACGGCGGCTGTGATCCTCGGACTGAGCTCCAGTTGATCCCAGTTCATCTCCCCGTTGAGGACATAATACCTGCTGCTGCTGGAGTCACAGTAAAACCACACACTCGGCTTGTACTCCCAAATAAACCAGTTTAGTTGTTTGTTTGTTGGTTCTTTTTACCAGAGCAGCTTCGAAAAACACCCGCGCTGACACGAACGTCATCACGAGTCGCCGGTTGGAACCATTCAGTACGGTCTGCGGGGGTTACTGTTCCCGGTTCATATCTAAAACAGAGTCTGTTTCGTCATATTGTCATATAAATAGACTTTTTGTTATAAAAAGTGGATTAAAATGTGAAAATATTATTTAATAAAAAACTATGTTTGTAAAATCGACAGTTTAATTCCTATGTTTGTTGATTGACCACCCGCGCAAGCTCCGCCTCAGTGACGTCACTTCAGCGCGCCACTGGAGGAAAACAAACCACCCAAAACATACATTAGAAACAGTTCTGTGATCAATAACTGATATACAACGATAAACAACTCGAACTGTTATTGTTTTTAGTTCTCTGGCGCAGGAATAAATGGATTCTCCTGTAAAATTAAAGCTGGAGACTTAAACGGTTTAAACCCGTTTCTGACCGTCGACCTGGACTCTATTGTTTTCTACTGGCTGGTTCTAGTGGTTGGTTTCTGCTGCTGGTGAGTTCACCACGTAACCTGAGATGAGTTAGACCAGTTGGACTAGTTAAGGTTGACTCTTCGAGTTGAGAGATGGCTGAACGGTTAAGAAGTCTTCCTTTCAATCGTAGCAGCGCCGGTTCGAGCCTCGGCCGGTACGCCGCTTTGTGTCGTGGAAGTTAGCGTAGATAAAATGTCCAGTTTTCTGCTGTCGATTTCTATTTAATGATCGTCCGAAATTCCTGGATGCAGTCAATTCAATTGAAAGCAAATGGACTTCTCATTTTGGTTGGTTAAGACGTTCAACAACCAAAAGGAAAAGTCCAGTTATTTCCTGCAGAGGCTCTTAGGATTACCATGATCTGGATGACTGAAATTCTACATATATTTAGTGTGATGTTTGTATCCCCACTATCTCCTTTTCACGAGAGAGCATGTATTAATGTCTGATTCAGGTGAGACTATAAACAATAACTGACTTAGAGACAAATTATAAAATCTGGATGTTGCATGTCAGTTAGGGCCATAACCAGGCACTTTAATGTCCACAAATCCATCATTTATCATCTTCTAAATCATTTGAGATCGCTCTGGATGGACACGTCCGATGTCATCCTGTATACCAAAATGTCTGGCAACTTCACCGAGCCCTTCAGGAAGAGTGGGACAACATTCCACACGCAGCAACAGTCTCTTTTAGTTTGTCATAGCAGTGTGACACTATGTGATGCAAATTGTGGACAGATACATTACCAACTTGTGATTTCTGGTCTATGACACCACTTTACATCAGTTATCATTTCCAATGTAGTGAAAACTTGGTTGTTTCTTGAAGTCCATTATGTTGTAGAGATGCTGTGTGTTGGAACAAATAGTTATTCCCCCAGAATAAAAAGATTGGATAGAACTGAATAAAAAGTTACGTACTGTTTCAAGCTGCTCTGATAAGTTAAATATCAAGTATTGGTTCAGGATGTTTAACCTTGATGACCCATTTCCTCCTCAGGTGGTACTGACCTCTGACCCTCCACCATGAGCTCCCGGGTGTGCAAGACCTGTGGGGGGTCTGATATTGATGTGGACCAGGCTCGAGGCAGCGCAGTGTGTACTGGCTGCGGTTCGGTTCTGGAGGACAACATCATCGTCTCTGAGGTCCAGTTTGTGGAGGGAAGTGGAGGTGTTTCGTCTGCTGTGGGGCAGTTTGTCTCTGCTGACGGTAAGGCAAATACTGTGTGTGTGTGTGTGTGTGTGTGTGTGTGTGTGTGTGTGTGTGTGTGTGTGTGTCAGTATTACCTGCCAGTGAAACACTAAATATTTGTATTTCTGAATGGAGTCTGGTGCATCGTGCACTGCACACCACCACCAGTAGTATAGATAAAGATGTTATTTAGCTTTCTAAACAAAATATAAATGAAGGCTCAAAACTTGACAAACTTATCCGATTATGACGACAGTAATAAAATGAAACTAATGATGAATCGCATCTCTGGGGCCACACCGAGCAGTAACAGAGCATCACACAGCTGAATGTGAAGAAACTTTATTGAATCAGGGTCTGCAGACCGTGTTTGTCCTTCATCAGCTGATCTGTTCACCTGAAGGGACAAAGACAACAAACATCAGTGCGGGAACGCCCAAATCTCACCAGCGTATTATTGACTGGTGATATAAACCGATCATAATAGAAACAATATTACAGAGGAAATGACTTCAATTTGTTTAAAAATTAATTAGCACAATAAAAGTTTGTTTCAGCTCTTCTGTATTTTTTAAAAATCATTCCAACTACAGCTGTTCACTGTGTTTAAGTAGGGTTTCAGGGTTATTGAGTCAGTTTGGTGAGATCAGATTAGAAAGCTTTAAAACTCACCCTTTCTGTTTTTCTTCCTGTTGTTCATTCAAGTCCAAAACCTAATCGTTGATTACTATCATTTGAAAATAATCTTTATTTTGGAGATAAAATTTAAGGTGACATCTTTGATTACTTGTTAAATGAAAAAAAAAGCTTTTAAATTTGCATGTTTTCATTTCTCAGAATTCAGATATTCAGTCAGCTCTAATAGAACAAAAGTAAATAAAAGAGAGCCATTTCATGAATCTAAACTACTTCTAACTTTATCACATCCAGGTTTATAGTTTTTTAAACTATTATTGTAACATCTGATGGAGATAAAAAATGCTCCTTTCATATTAACTCAGAGTCATGTAGAGTTTCCTGTTCATCAGTGGGAGCTGTATGAATTTAAACAAGCTCTGGGGAAAAAAACTGTTTTAGTCACCAGTGCCTTTCCTCTGTTTAACAGCTGGTAGTGAACAGAGGACAGAAAGGGGCCATGTGAACTCTGTACTTGTGTTTCTTATGTGGAGTTTTTACCCTGTGATGTATGAGGATCTGGTGTGAGTGCTGGTCGTGTTGGTACCTCTCATGATGCCTTGATGAATGCTGGCTCCATTCTGACTAGAGACACCACTACAGCCAAACTTGCTCTGGACCTTCAGGTTGGAATCTAAATCACTTGAACCATTAGGACCTGTGTGGGGACCAGTAAATCTAGCTTCTCCTGCAGATGGATTCAGGCCCCCAATATTCAGCAGGCTGGGTTCAGTTTGATATTTTCTCGTGTTCTGTGGTGTGAAGCTCTGGTAGGACGTCCTGCTGCTTCCTCCTCTGGTCTCAGAGTCTGGGATCTGGGAGTTCTGCAGTCTGGATGGGTCGTAAGTCTGGAGTCCTACTAAAAGACTAGAAGCAGGTCTGACTCTGATGTGAGACGCCCCTAATGGTCAGGATGAGTGACAAAAATATCAAACTGCTGAAGAAGAAAAAAAGAGTACAATTTGAAATCGATAATTGGTGCCTATTCCAGTTCCTACCTGCTGATGGAAAGATATTTCTCCAAAATGAAGCAGATTCCTGTCCTCCTCCGTTTCCTGTCTCAGTGACTGACTGGACATACTCATGTCCTTGCTGCTTCTGGCCTGGATGGACCAGTTTTTGCTTATGTCCCTGCTGGCAGGAGGGAGAAGGGACCAGATTCTGCTGGTGTCCCTGCTGGTTTGAGAATGTATGGGCCAGTTTTTGCTCATGTCCTTGATGATTTGAGGGTGGAGCAGACCAATCCCTTTTGGCCTGGACACTGTGAAGATGATTTTGATTCTGTGTTGGCGTTAAAAAACCTGTTCGCTTAAGAACATGTTCCTCTCTTGTGTTTGAACCTCTGTGCTCAGGAAGCTGTTGGGATGACCTGAGGTTCCCACGACTGTTGACAGTTTTGGTACCGGTGGTGTAGCCGGATGGAATAGAGCTTTGTGAATTTGCTTGTTGGGCATCAGGTTTCTGATTGAGATGAGGACCAGAAGAAACAATTTTGCTTAAAGGTTTTACTCTTATGTTCTGCACTGCAGGCTGAACATTCCTCCTTTCAACAGACCCAGTTTTCTCCAGGTTTTGGTCAACTTGG
This sequence comes from Chromis chromis, assembly GCA_900302755.1. Taxonomy (NCBI): domain Eukaryota; kingdom Metazoa; phylum Chordata; class Actinopteri; family Pomacentridae; genus Chromis; species Chromis chromis. The sequence goes on from OMNN01027905.1 coordinate 41,785, forward strand.
CTGGTTGCAGTGGACTTCAGTTGGCTGCTCACAAACACCTGTGGCTCTCCAGATAAATCAGGGACTGTAGTTTTGGATGTGGTGTGTTTAGTATCAGCAGGATCGTATTCCTCGTCTTTGCTGGGCAGGTGTAGTTTATAGCTGATGCGGCCCTGTGTTTGAGGGACTGGGTGAAACTGATGCACTTGGGAGGGCTCATACTGACTTTGAGGCAAGTTGACAGGCCTTTCTCTGATGTTGGCCATTTCCATCCTACCACCTAAAGATTTGTAATGGCTCAAAGTTGGGTTGGTCTCATGTTGCTGATTCAGGTCTGGCACACTGAGAGAAGGTTTGACTGTAAAACTGTGTACTGGACTGTCTGGACTTTGGTTGAGGATTCCATTTTGGCCAGAAGTGGACTGGCCCCATGTCAGGGCTGAGTGCCACAAGTTGTCCCTTAAACTGTTTAAACCTTGAAGTAGAGGAGTCTGACTGGAGCTTCCCAACTGTTGAACAACTGAAGCCTCATTATACGTGCCTAGTGAATCCAAGTCCGGATATGCTTCACTGTGTTCTGAAGTTTCTGCTTTTACTTTTTTAAAGTCCACGCTTGGTGTGTTGAGATATGACAGCTGGGCTCTGCTGTTTGGTAACAGATCATATCTGGGAATAGAACTGTGGAAGGGGGCATCTGTTGGAGACAAGAGTACATTTCGGTCCTGTGTCCAGGGCACGAGATGACCAAGATGAGATGAAACCTGTTGAAAGACTTGGTGGGTTTGAGTTTCAGGAGAATGATTTGGGTTTGGAAGGCTTAACAAGGGGAGCAGCTTGCGAGGTCCTCCTGGCACTGTGATGAAGTGACTAGGCCCAGGTTTTGGTGGAGGCATGATCCCGGGGTGAGGCAGAACTTCTCCTGCAGCTGGGGCCAAGTCAACAGGGTTGGTTGGGGTATTTATGGCACTCGCAGAACCCTGATCTGAACACTCTTTAGTAGCAAGTTTGTTTGTTGAATCTGTCGAAAGAGAAAACCATTTTAAACATTTGTGACCAAAACCAAACTATACCCACATCATTTAGAATTCTGACCTGTATGGCTCTCAAAGACTTTGACTGAACCAAATCCGGGAATCGCTGATGGGAAGATCCTGTCCACAGACAGTCTGCTGACTGCACTGAGTGGATAGAAGCACCTCACCGTGACCCTGTTTGAAAATCAGATATTTCTTCACCATTATGTTAGAGAGAGTTTATTCAGACATGGATGGTGCTTCGATTCCTTACTTGAACTGAGATTCCCTGGAGATGAAGTTTGGTCCGTCTGTGATCAGCAATCTGTCATGGAGGATCTCGTTCTCATAAACCATGTACCACTCCCCGACCTGTTAAAGTTAGTTACAAATCTGACTGAACCTGTACAGTATCTGAACTCTGACTGGAGTTTATTCATATTTTTGTGTCCTCTGCTGATTTTGAATTCAAAGCAAACACAGTAAACTGTGCTCCAGAATAGCAGACTCAGTAAACTCCTAAGCTTAACACCACACTTGCAGCGTTCCCTATGTAAACCAATGAGCGGTGATTGCTACCACTTCTTTGGGGTCCTCAGGTGGGAACCTCCCTTCAACGGTGTTTCGTCTAGTTGGTTCCACAACACCTCCAGGAGGCTAGACAGTGATCCCTGGCATCCCAGAGTCACTCCCCTAATGCCAACCATCACCACTCCTCACCAAAACACTTATTTCTTTTGCCTACACTACCACAAACAGCACTACTATCACCTACCCCAGCTTCTCACCAACAGCACCAATAAAAGTGGGGTGGGGATACAAACCCTGATATAAAACCGTTATATTTAAACGTTCTTTCGGAGAGTCACACATAATTTCTGATTGATCCATGTAGTATTCTACATGCCAGAAAACTGAAAAGTGCGTGTGACACTTTCTCAAAGCTAAAGTTTTCATATTTGTTTGTGTGACAAGAGTCCAAAACCTTAAAGTATGTAGTTCACTGTCACAGGAAAATCAGAAAACCAACAAATGTTTACTCTATGACTTTGTTTGAGAAGTTGGTACCACAGATTGTTTTGCATTTTTGCCTTAAAGAAGTTATTTTAACAAGTAATTGGTCAGTAGAGTCTGTTTCAGATAAATCAACTAGTCAGTGCTCTAGTCTTTTACCCAATAGGCTAAGATGAGAGTTGTACCATGGCTCTGGTCCCACAGGAGTCCAGCTTAAACTCAAACAGGGCTCTGGCTCCGTCAGTCTCTTTAGGTTTACAGGTGCGGTCCAGCAGAGTGGTTTTCTCAGGCTGAACCGTGGGCCAGGTGGAGGACGGGGTTGTCACCACAGTCATGGTCCCATCTGCAGAGCAAACTGACGTCACAGAATTTAGGCATTAGCATGGTTCCCGACTCATGGACTGGAGCAGTGAGGACTGTGGAAAATGTGTTGCTAATTTTTAACTTTTTTTTTTGTTTACACACCCTAATGTCATCCAACCCACTTCAAGCCTGCATTATCGACTGTCTTTTATGCTCAGTTTTAGCTTTGTCTTGAATCAGTTTTTAACCTGTGCACAGCTGTACCTGGCTTTGGACTAAGCCTCTGTGGTTTTTGAGTTCAATCCTCAGCTCATCATGTTTGTGAGGATTGAACAAACTTTAAGCAGAAGTCGGGTTGTTCATCAGCCCTTAACCTGTATATATGCAGGTTACCTATCATGTCCTCAGTTCTGAAGAGGCAGCGTTTGGAGGTGGATGTCTGGACCTCCAGAGTTTTGGTGTCTCTCAGAAGAAGCTTGAATGTTGCATAGAAGTTTGACAGATTTATTTCCTGCGGGGGGGAAAATAAAATCAGAAAAGCTGTAGGGTTGTGCGTTTTTTTCTTTTTTTTTCATAAATCCATTAAATGCTAAACATGTTTACATGGACCCCAGATTTTGTTGATGATGATTAGGTTAGGATCATACAAACTGCTATTTCGTAAATTATACTTATGGTTAGGAATCTTTGCCATCAACTACAAAACAAATATGGACTCTGGTTTTGTTGCAGAACCTTATATTGCCTAAAAATCTCCCACCATCTTGCCCCTACACTATGAACCTGTAAGAAAACTGAGGTTCTGGGCAAACTGCAACAAGTTCAGGGAGGGATTTCAGAATTTAAATTATGATCTCTGCCTAACTAGGACAATCATGTGTCATGGACTCTTACTTCATATGTGTACCCGACGGAGAACACGGGGACTTCCAGGGTGCTTTTGTGGCTGTCGTTGTAGAGGCGATACCCTCTTTGGGCCACCAGTTGTGGCGTCAGAGGTTCATGGTCAATGCCCACCTCCCAGATGATCCGACTATGAGGCGGTTTGGCCACGCTGAAGAAAATTCCTTCATCCGAACACTGAGCAGTGATTTCTGGAGGGACTTCCAAGAAGAAAGGCAACATTAAAAAAAAACAAAAAAAACATGTACTGATGGTTTTACAGGTTTCAGTTTAAAATGACATCACTGTGGATCAGTCAGAGGTCTTCAACTGTAGATTGCAGCGGAGAGTAAGGATGATGTACTTACATCTGTTGAACAATCGTGCTGTAATGAATGTGTGATGGTAGTAGGAATCTCTCTGAGGCATGATGGTTAAAGTGAAGTTTATATCTATGGAGTGTTCCACTACACCTCCACCCAAATACTGTTGGAGAAATGAGCAACAAAACAAGCTTCAAATCAAATTTTCATTCTCAACTTTTGTATCCAAATTTTCATGAGATAGCAGCTTTAAAAAAAATGTTTTTCATTTTCAAAACCCGAAAAGTATTCTGAATGATAAATTAGTGACACTCCAGTACTCTACTGACACTCCAATAGTGCCGTACATGGATAAACAAGATATTATACCCTTGCTTTTGGGATGGAAAGTACATTTGTGATATCTCTGCTCAGGAGAAATCACTAAATCCACTTTCTGATACTTTGAGAGTCAGCAGTTGGCAGCAAGGTTGAACGCAAAAAAAAAGAACCCAAGAAGCCATGAACACTGCTGAAACCACAGAGTGAGGTGAAACAGGATCTACGTGGATTACTTACGATCCAGTGCACATTGGCATCCTCGAAGGGCAACCGGAGCTCGTAGCCTCGGCTGCCATTTGTGTGAACAACAGGACTGATGCTGAAGCCTTGTTCCGGTGTCTCTGACATCGGCATCTGCTTCCCGTTGATCCAGACATCCTCTAAGATGACATCAGCGGGAATGTTACCCAGGTAGACGCTGAACTCTTGGTCGCCATTGATTGTCTCTGCGGGAATAAAAAAGTAATGAGACATTATTTTCACGTAGAAAGATGGACACGGCTGTGGTTTTTGCCTTCCAGTGCAGACCTTCACAACGAATGGAAACACTGCAGACATAGGTTAGTGTCATGTTTAGAGCAGACTGAGGTCATTACTGGTCTTAAAACTGGGAACCTTACGATTGAGGCTGAAGGGAGGGTGGCAGACCAGCGGTGTGTCAAGTACTCGGAGCATTCGATGCCTGGTGTCAATGCTGCTACCGTCTTCATACAGCAGAGAGAAGACGTGTTCGTACAGCAGGAAGATCACATATACCTCCTTGTACATGTTGTTCACCACCAAACTCTGTAAACGAAAACAAACTCATATCAATATAGCATATGATGCTGGCCACATTTTTGACATCATGATTTCATCTGGTTCTATAGCAGGACATTAGCATCACCTCAGTCAACACATGCTCGCAACAAAAGGATTTTGAGAGTCAAAATCTTATCCCTGTCTGAAATTTGGATGGGAGTGATGATACCTTCCTGTGGCCACCTTCTGCTCCAAACGGAACACTGATCTGGATCATTCCTCCTCGTTGGACCAGACTGAATCCTCTGGAGGTGGCCGTGGGTTCGTCCAGCAGCACATTCTCCACCCCCAGACTGAAGCTTCGACTCTCAAATCCTGCTCCCTCCCCGACGAGAGGAGTCAGGACCTGGGGGATGTCCCAGAGGAGCTGGGCCCCATCAAAAGAGCCCGTATCTGGGTGGATCAGCAGATGCATCATGAGTTCAGTTTACCCTTCAGACAGAATCTAGCCTCCTGTTCTGGTATGTTTGTGGGGAGAACTTACTGACTGTACAGGCCATAGACATGTCAATCATCACCACGACCAGCTTCTGCTTAAAGAACAGAGAAACCTGGACAACCTCAACGGAGATGCCATCCACCTAATGACACACAAGATTTCTTTTGTTTTATCTTGCGAGTGAGTCTCATGTGCTTGCCAACTGTCAGCATTTGTCCAAACAGCCATCTTTCCACACCAAGTGAAGTTCTATGAAAACTATCACAGTCAGTTCTGAATCCTGACTAGAAATACGATGATGTGACAAAACTCAGCAGAGGCTAAATCCAAATGACGCGACTTCACCTCATTCATTCAGATGTGATCAGGGAAGTCTGTGTTTGCAGGGGACTGTCCAAATAATTTTCCTTCTTTCATCTTTCTGAACAACACCAGAAAATCTGCGTGTGGTGCCAAAGTGTGCCTTGAAATTTATAGTAGGATTTAATACTACACCTAATGAACATGCAGGTTGGTTGTGGTCTACATGGCAACACTTGAGCTTTGAAATGTATCTCAATGCAGCCCAGCACAGAACCTGACATACTGTTGATTGTGGCCATTTGGATTCTTCCAAAGACAAAAGTAGGGTAGCACAGAGCACTCCTACTAGGAAGCATTTATTCAACAGAGATCACTGACTGACTCTGGTCTTCTATTCATGGTTACCCACCATCGTGACCTCGGCATGTGGCTGTTTGTATGGAGATCGAAGCACCACCCTCTGGGCGGTGGCGGACAGGCTGTAGCCCCACCTCTGGGCCTCAGTGACAGACATGGAGGAAACCTGTCCATCCCTCCGCATGAACATCAGCTGCCAGGTCAAACTCGCTGTTTTCTGAGCCTGGACAACAAACCATCAAGCCTCAGTACAGAGTAATCCAAGGGTTCCTGCTTGGGTTTTATTTCAAGAGTTATGTCACAATCAGAAAATGGCTTCTGATAAGTGGCTGGTATTAAATTATGCTACAGAGTTAGCCTGAGATGCTCGGCAAGCTGCAAAACACCAAAGATCTGAAGCTGTTAATATTTTGTATTGTTGCCTTGATGTTTGGTAATCATTCAAATGATCAAACAGATTCTTTAATTCTGGATCAGGATGGAGGATGAACGTCTGAGAAACAGGAGACAACTAAATGTACCATTGTGATTCATGTTCGTATGTTGGTGTGATTTACCTGAGAGAAGGCCTCCTGCCATACCTTTCCACCCTCCCACTGGTGACCTCCACATGAAGACTCTCTGTTCACGTTCACCTGTCAACACAACAATATCAGATCTTAAACAAATTCCCAGTTTTAAACAGATTTTAGTCCATTTAGTCAAACTCTCTGTGGTAGAATTTGTTCTGACCTCCATGTAGTCCTCCTCACAGATGATCTCTCTGTGAGTCCAGGTGAGACCAGGACAGACTGCAGAAACAGCTCGGCTGGTCCACCTGCCACCACTATCACTCACCAGCACATTAAAATTGAAGGTGAACACTTCATCATTCTGTAAAAAACAAAATAAAAACTCATCACAACTGGGCCCCATTTCAGACAGCGGATTTTAGTGAAAACTCTGCCTGCAAACCATGAGATGGAGAAAACCCGACTGTGTGAACCTAACTTGCCTGCTGGCAGATTTTCTTCAACAAACTGACTTTATCTTCGACTCCTCTCCACCTGCTTAACGTGAAGGAACTGTCTGACACATCGTTTCATTTCTTTATTCATACGTCGATAGCAAAGCACATATCTGAGTGCAATGTGCAGAAATGTATGTCCTTAGAAACACTGAAATACCTCTTAGAGATTAGCTTGTCATCCTATAAAATATATACATCGTCCTTCTTTAGAACACTGACTGTGGAAATTAGGGCAGTTGTCAGTTAAAAATTCAGCGTATGTTACTGAATTAATCACAGTTTAAATAAATTTAATCTGTATGAAGCTATCGATACACTGATCAATGAATAATAATTTATGTTGTGATCACCATATAACACCGACTTTAGTCAGAGATTGTTAAGATTTCACCCTGAAACTGGCCTCTAAACTCTACCTGGATGTGGTTCAGGTCGAGCTACCTGGTTCTGGGTAAAGCAGGAATAGTATGAAGCTCTGAAGGTGGTGTAACCATCCATCTTGAAGGTGCTGATGGTGTAACCACATTGCGATGCAAGCTGCTCACTAATGGAGTGGACATCATTTCCATCTGCGTCAGGATGTTACACACAGACAGACGGTGAGATGTTGGACCGTCAAAACAGTGTCTTTTTGTATTTAGTGAAGATGAACTGACCGACGGCCTCGAAACGAGGCGCCTGTCCTGAGGCCACGCGGATCCACAGGTAACGATCTCGACACTCGGACTGAACAAAACCTGCTGAGACAGAACATCTGAAACGTGTCTACTGGCAGTAACCAGAGTCAACAACAAGACGTGGAGCATCGTTGGCGGGTCAAAGGATAACAGGAAAGAGTCAAGAAAAGAACCACAGCGACAGATTTCCTCCTCATCAGCCCTTAAATATTACCAGTAAACACCAAGTAAACAACCTGTAAACATGCCAGTAAACAAAGTGTACATCCATCAGTAACGTGTGAATAAACCAGTAAAACCAGTTTACCATCCAGTTGGGCTTCAGCTGTTGTTCTTTCTGTGAACTCGCAGCAGAAAAAGACGAGTCTGGGAAAACAAAGCAGTGAGATTTAACCGATCGAGGTGTGATGTTTGTTTTACCTGCACAGGTGAGATGTTTTATTGAACTCACCCAATGATGAACAAAGCCGTTTTCATGTTGAAGCTGCAGAAACAGAAACAGTTTGAAGTATGTCTCAGTCTCTGTGGAGGAAAGGCTTCCTCTCTGCAGCCAGGTGAGCTAATCACCTGATTGTCATGGAAACAGAGGAGACAGTCCAGGTGAGGCTGATTGAATGTAATTACAGCTGGAGGTTCAATCTGAGCCAGAACACGGCAGGAAGTAGCTATAAGTGAATGTTTTAAGAGGCTTTTTTTGTGATGAACCGTGCCTTGACTGGAAATCCGCATTAATACACTGAAAGGATTAAAAGTTAGATATAGAGACAGCAGCTTTTACTGCTGATCTGTCAAAGCTGAAACATCTGTGCAGACGTTATTTTAAGAATCCTCACATCCCACTTGTACAAACTGGGAGTGACACTACCTGTCAGTCAAACTGTCATGATCTGAAAGTTTGATTATCAAACAGTAAATTGATTCAAACCACCAGCAACACTTAAGATTTCACCCTTTTTTGTCCATTTGTGAGCCTCAGAATCCAAAGTAAACTTTATTTAGTTGTTTACAGTGTCGACAAACACCTGTCTGTCTCTGACATCTATCTGTCTGACACTGTCTCTCTCTTTCTCTCAATGACCATCTGTGTCTGTGTCTTTCTCTCTGACTGTCCATCACTCTGACACTGTGTCTGTCTGTCTGTCTGTCTGTCTGTCTGTCTGAAGGTCCAGTTAAAGCTCCTCTTCTCGGTTCTGGTTTCCACACCAGTGTTGGTAAAGAGTCCAGAGCTCAGACCCTGCAGAGCGGTGAGTACTCACTAAAACTTTCATTAGACCTGAAAGTCCTGGTTCTCATCTAAATCGTATTATGTGCATCTCCATGTGAGCATCAGATGTAATGAACCCTGTGTGTCTCCAGGTAAGCGTCAGATCCAGCAGCTGGGCAGTCAGCTGCAGCTCAATCAGCACTGTCTGGACACGGCTTTCAACTTCTTCAAGCTGGTCGTCAGTAAACATCTGACCCGAGGGCGCAAGACGGAGCACGTCATCGCTGCATGTCTCTACCTGGTGTGTCGTACAGAGGGGACACCACGTATCCTAGAAAACACTGTGACATACTCAGCATGTGTGATCTAATGTGTATTGCAGACAGGCTTCAGTTGGTCAGTCTGAACCTCAGTGTGACGTTTCAGAGCTTCTGCTGGTTTTCCTGAGCTGTGTTTCAGACATGTTGCTGGACCTGAGTGACCTGCTGCAGGTACGACTGACCTCAGACCTGCATGACCACCTCTAAGCTGGCTATTAGTACACTCACAGTACACTCAGTGTCCTTTGTTTTATGTGCGCAGGTGAATGTTTACATTCTGGGAAAGACCTTCTTGCTCTTGGCTCGTGAGCTCTGCATCAATGCTCCCGCAATTGGTGAGACCTTTATCTCTGTTGTCTTCAGTAAAATGCATAAAACTTCAAGGTATCTCTACAACAGGTGTAAACCATGTGTGAAACATTTGCAGAAAACTGAACTGGTTGTTAAACCCTCAAAACTCTGCTGCTTTGTAATTACACAGGTTTTATTGTCAGAATTGAGTTTGACAAGCAAAAAAAAACACCTCATCCTTGTCATACTGAGCAACTTGAATGACTATTAGGCCCCATCCACATGAAGATGAGCCCAGGCCTAAACGCACAAATAGTTCATCAAACCCGTGTATCATCTACACGAAGCCGGTGTTTTGGGGGTCTGAAAACGATCATTTCTGAACTTAGGTCCCAGAGTGCAAAGATCTCAAACACCGTTTATGTGGCACCGTTGTTACACGCTTGCATCATAGCACCACCTGTTGATAAATGCGCATGCGCCAAACTACTCGTACCAGCTCGCCGCCATGTTCTATGTTTACATCGTATACAGATTTCTGCGCATGCCTAAAGTCCCGCCGCCAGTTTCCGCTTGTTTCTGTTACGGCGTCATAGCGCCACCAACAGGCCTGGCATGTGTTTTACATCGTTTTCAGGCGTATCAAGTGAATTCGTGTGGACGGACACATTTACTGAAACTGCTCCGTCTTTATGAAGAACGTTTTTGAACCTATAAGCGTTTTGGCTTCATGTGGATGGGGCCTTAGATTAAGATTTGTGTTCCTGTGAACAAACAGTACCATGATGTGACCTCAGACTCTAAAACAGATAAGCAGCACCTAAAATTATCCTTAAAACAATCTAAAAATCCTCAACAGTGTGGGACCTCTCTGCTGCTTCTGACGAGATGAGTAAAGTGTAAGCCAAAAAAGCAAAAAGCTGCTTACAGTTAAAAGTCCCTCTCTGGTAATTGATTAAACCTCTAAAAACTTTTCTGTTTATCAAAGTTATGTATTTAATGACAAAAACATCTAAATTAAATCCTCATATAACCCTACTGCATAAAATGGCCTACGTAGATATAACTATGCAGATCTATGAATTCCCAAGCTCATTCCCCACCCACCACGCTGCTCTCTGCAGTTCGAGCACACCAGCTCACCTATGACTCTGCTAAAACACTACAAAACTATTCTTCACACTGTAAACAAGTACTGCCATGTCCAATATGTAAAGTGTCAAATGTAAACCCTCCTTCAGGAGCTGCAGTGTAATGCTATAGAGCTCCATTTCTCATGAAGCACTGTCTTCAAAGGCAGATTCAAGGCGAAAGCAGTTAAACCGCTTTTAGTGACATCTAATGGAAGCTGCAGGTAACTACAAAATAATTTATTAAACATCTCACTGATAAGCCTCATCAAGTCAAGGACACAACAGCACAGTTTAGTTTCAGTCACACAAACTTTAATGTTCACTAATCGTTTCTTTTAACAAACCAGGCAGCCAATCAGCTTCCAGTTCTGCTGCAACAATCCAAACAGCTTTTATGTCACTGTGACAGTCTGTCAGAATCCAAGCTCCGTCACTGACTCCCCCTCTGTGTTTATTGATTGATTAAAGGCCTTGAGTCCTTCAATTCACCAGGTTCTTGTTTAGCAGTAGAAGACCAGTTCTGGAATCTGCCCCCCCTGCACACCGGTGCCATTGGTACTGTCCGATGAACACTGGAACTGAAAGGTCACTTTCCCACACTGCACCTCGGTCATCCCCTCCTGGCCAAAGTAACTTAGCTCATTTCCGTCCAGGACTGTGCTCACTGTGTAGAAGGTGTCCTGTTCCACCTGAACCGGGTGTTCAAACCACACGGGGAAGGTGCTGCTCGACCCGTCTGACAGGAACTTGGTGAAGTTCTGGGCCAGAACGGTTCCCTGTCTCTTCAGTTCGATTTTCACACTGTACTCAGCCTTCCCGCCACTGGACCCATACAGACCGAGCCCAGCCATGAAGATCCTCCGGTCTACAGCAAACTGGATGCTGTCACAGCGCCCCCTGTAGCGCCACTGGTTGCTGCGGTAGGCCGAGGACTGGAAGCGGTGGCACCTCTGCGGCACCAGACCAGTCCGCTTCACCACCGGGAACTCCAGTCTGGGTTTGTTGGTGGCGGTGAACCATAGGAAGACGTTGTGAGTTTCTTTAAGAGTCAGCACATCCGACTGCGCTGCCCCGTCTGCAAACTCCTGCAGCGTCATGGAGGGGATCCGGACCAGGTATAGAGCCTTACCCAGCACTGTCCGCTGGTTCCTGGGGGTCACAGTCAGGCCCTGCCGACGACACTCAGCTGCCGCCCAGCTCAGCACCGCCTGAAATACTACAATCTCGCGGATGTTGAGCGTCTCTCTCTGCAGGATGATCTCCAGCGTGGGCAGGTCAATCTCGCAAAATCCCTCAGACCGCAGAGCAAGCTCAGCCTGAGCATCAATCACCTCCCAGCAGCGCTGCGTCAGCTCTGGCTCCTCAAACAAGCGGCTCTGAGACAGCAGGACGCAGGCATTCTTTGCCTCCAGGCTCGTCTCCAGGAAGGTGACGCAGGCCTTTGCCAGGGCCGGGACGATGTACTTCTTAGCAGCGTAGAGCGTGGCGAGCACAGTGTCAGCCTCCAGCTCAATCTCATCACTGTACATGTACCTGAGACAAGCACACAGCAGGATCAGGATATGTCAAGAACCCGAGACATCCGAGACACAGTACAACATACAGTGTGAATTCACAGTGGACTGTAGTGAGGCTGACTGGGAGAATCAGGGAACCACCTCTTAACACTGTAAACACAATGAATATGCTAACAGGAACATCAGAAGTAGTCCTTACCATGTGATACTGTGTAGCAGATTTTGGGTCATATTTAGTCATTTGTTTTTGAGTAAATATATTTCAATCAAAGAGGTTCAAGTTATCTTAAAGAAAACAGGGCATTTCCTTCTTTCACTGCAGAAATTCAAACTTCAAACAGATTCTAAAACCAATTTGCATCATGCACATGACAAACTTCAGATACATTTACAGGATTTGATAATAGCACCACATTACAGGATATTATAGAGATTATCAGGGAGCAGTGCACAGCCTCACGAGATCTCATGGGGCTGCAGACATTAACAAAATGGAGACTGAGGTGCAACATCTTGCTGTAATGGGCTGAAAAAGTGAGAGAAAAAAAACAGCAGAAAGCTGAAAGAGTCTGGATGAGAAAATAGTTAGGAAGACTGTGGTTCAAGACCATTTGACAGGTCCTCAGTGAAAACTGGAGGTGAGATTTTATTTATCAGTTTTATTATCTGTAGATAATGTTAGCCTCAAGGACTAAAATGTTTACTTTTGCATAGAAAAGATAGCATAATAATCACTGCATGCAGATTTTAATTATCAAACATGTTTGATATTATCAGGATGGTCCCAATGAGTCTGCAATTCAAGACCTTTAAGACTGGATCTGTAAAGCCCTTACATTACCAGATAATCAGGGCTGAACATCAGTTCAGACCAAAAAAGTAAACTGGCCTGAAACTCCTGTAGTATGAGCCTGACATAAGTTACCGCTTTCCCTTTAAGTAGCTCTTGGAGTCCCCCTCAAAGACGCCTGGTATGATTTGGACACAACAGGAAGGGGCATAGGGTCATCTGCCAGTGAATCAGGTGCTGCCTGAAGTTTCTACTCTCACTGGGCTAGCTGGTGAGCTAAAGGCTAAGTCCCTAGCATGCTAGGTACATGCTACTATAGAGCTAGTCAGTCACAACAGCTCTTGTGGACTTCTGTTTGAAGTCCAAAGCAACTTAACACACAAAGTCTGGAACATGGTCTCAACTTGGTCTTAAGTCTGGACTAGACTCACTTTAACAGGATAAGGAAAGCAGCTGGCTCCACGTCCGGAATGTGGATCTCAGATTGTCCCTCTGCCAGATCTCCATAAAACATGGCTCCAAACACTGAGCTGCCCACCGCCAGGACGTACTGCAACACAGACAGGAAACCAAACACAAACAATCTGGACCAGTAGACACGACAGGAGGAAGATAAAGAGGACAGGAATTGGAGTCTATAAAAGACTACTTCGAATTATAAATGATGAAGGTGAATCTTAGAATCAGTGGTTCCTGAGGTGACTAAAGATTCATTCTAAAATTTCCATTTTGATAAAAAACACAGTTCAAAAAAACACGACCAGCTACATTTGTTTAACATTCAAATAGGGTCCAATTTCAGCCCAATCCAGTTAAAAAAGGAATTACAACAATAATGAAATTTAGTGGTCCAACTAAAAAAGTATTTGGACTAGAGTTTTAGGATGTTGAACTCAAAGAGATACTGCACACTTAAATATGTTTTTTAAACTAAAATTAAAACTAAAAAACTGCATTTCATGGGTTGAAAATGGGTCAACACACCATCTGCTGTTTGAAATCATTCAGAACCTTGCATACCCATTGCTAATGGTTGGAACTTCTGTACATCATGAAAATCATCTAAAAAAGAATGTTAATTTCCAATCAGACGTGGGAGGCCTGCTTCCCCCAGCCTCCGTAATCGAGTGGGAGTCTGTGAAACTAGCAAATCTGCTCTGTTAAATGAGTAGCAGAGGAGCAGCACAGTCAACAGAACAGGAGCCGGCATAGACGTCAATGAGTGTGTGGGATCAGGACATTCTGTTGCTATTACGTCTCTCTGAGTGACCACTCTGCATGTAAACATCGCTGAATTCACAGCACAGCTGTTGTCTTTAACTCTTGCTGATGAGAAGTTTTTTAGATGACGCTGTGGTTATAAAATCAGTAGTTTAGCGATGCAGAGTGGCAGCTTGGAAATGGCTCTGATTGCTGTTTAACAGGAAGTCTTAATGGGCTGCGTTTCAGTCACTATTTCTTACTAATTTCATTGTCTAATGACAGAAAAGCAAGTAAATTAGCAGTTTAATTTGGAATTTGCCTGTATTAAAATGTACTATATGTGAGCACACATAGGACAGAGGCAAACAGATGTAAAGCTCTGACACTGACTGAGTTTAGGTTGGCTGTGTTTCACAGAAGTTCCAGCTCCACTGATAGCTGGAGCTGCAGCCAACAGCTCAGACTGACACAGCTCAGGGCCACCAGGGTCCCCTGCCACACTAATGTCCGATTCTGTGTCGCTTTCCATTTTCTTTGGCCTTGGGCAACCTGCCTCACACATCCACTCTTGCACACTTTATGACATTTTCCAAAGTTAGGTAGTGGGTGGAGCTCAGTTCACAGCATGGGTGCAGTTACATTTTCATAGACGTTTATGTGAATTTTTAAAACCGCTGACATTAACTGAGAGGGTTGGGTGAGACAGCATGGAATGACCCTCAGTGTGGACAATGTTGTGTACCTTATGAGCAGGAACTGTCTCAGTCTCTCCTGGAGGACCGACGACAAAGTGGACATCAGCCATCTGTTCGTTGTTGAACATTAGAGCGTTCCTGCAGATATACAGCAAAACATCAACAAAAATAAAGACTTTAGTCAGTTTTATTTACCAGCTCCAAAATAAAAAAAGAAATAAATAAACTAATTTGACTCAAAGGCTTTACAGCATGTCCCCACTCACAGAGCCTTTAAAAAAATGTTAAACAAATTTACAGACAGAGAGGGATGTTGTTGTGTTGTTTACCTCTCTGAGAGCTGTTATTTACCTCTAACGTCAGGACAGTTATGTTGTTGTTGTTTACCTCTCCCTGAAGGTGGGAACAGTTGTTGTGTTATTGTTGTTGTTATTTACCTCTTTCTGAAGGTGCGGACAGTCGTTGTGTTGTAGTTACTTACCTGTCTGTGAGGGTAGGAACAGTTGTTGTTCTTATATAGCTCTTTCTGAGAGTCGGGACAGATGTTGCGTTATAGATGTTGTTATTTGCCTCTCTCTGATGCCTTGTTTCCACATCGTTCTGTTTCGTACACGAATCAACCAGAACTCTATTAATTCCTACGAGAGCCTCCGTGAACACCAACATGCCAGCAAAACTCCTCCTTCCGTGTTTTTTTTTTTTTTGGTCCGGAATCTATCGTGTGTACGTTAGAAATGGTAACTTTTGCTGTAGATTACAGAGAGTCTGGACTTTGTGCACCAGGAGGTTGGAAAAATTAATTAGCTAACAGGCTCTTCAGTTGTTTTATGTTGACAGTCAAATCATGTAAATGTGTAGTTAGAGAAGAAACTCATTTAGATGTTTTTACATGCACATATTCCAACAAACTGGATGGTAGAAAGTGAGCCATCCATTAGTTATGAAATGCATTTCCTCACATTGAATATCAAGGGGCGCAGACCGTATATTATACGGACTTACGAACATGAAGCAAAACTATGTGGAAACGAGGCGTAAG
Organism: Chromis chromis; assembly: GCA_900302755.1. Lineage (NCBI taxonomy): Eukaryota > Metazoa > Chordata > Actinopteri > Pomacentridae > Chromis > Chromis chromis. The sequence goes on from OMNN01027905.1 coordinate 57,398, forward strand.
AGTGGGGACAGATGTTGTGTTACTGTTGTGGTTGTTATTTACCTCTCTCTGAGGGTGGGGTGCGCTGCCTGCCAGCTGTCTCTGTCCTCGGTGTTGTTGTCTTTGCTGTTGTACGGCTGAACGGCGTCTCGCTCGTCGCCGTGTTCATTTGTTGGTTCCGGTTTGCTCAGCTGGATGAAACTCTTCTTCACGTCCAGCACCTCCACCTCCTCACTGTGAGGGAGGCTGGTGGAGAAAAGTTCAGCCGCCATCTCCTCCTCCTCCTCCTCTTCCTGCTGCTCCTCTTCCTCACAGAGTGGGCGGAGTCACCAACTCACAGCATGGCAGCTTACTGTCAGAGAGAATCAGAGAATTATAATCCAGATTACCAGAGAGCAGCAGCTGGTCCTGCTGGCTGGATGGAGCTGCAGTCTGAACAAACTAACAAATACACAAACCAACAGACAAACTAAAAAAATCATCCAACCTCTGATCAAACAAATAAATAAACACACTTATACATCTTCTGTTGTGTTTCAGCAGGCATTAATATAAACAATATTTACTGTCGTGGAAGCAACATTTATGTGTCTTCTGACATGAACTCTAACCTTTGTCCTGCATTACAAGCAAACAGACTTTATCCATTGTCCATCCATTGTCTGCAGTATAACTGAATGATTTAGAGCAAATATCCAATTGGAATTCTTCTGCCAGCTGTTGCAATCTGATTTGTGATGTTGTTCTTTTTAAAGTCCTGCTTCAGTTCAGTATTTACTGTGTAACAGATTTAAAACACGTGATGGAGCATTACCACATGAGACAACATCTAAATTGTGACACAGGAGGATGGCATCCGTTGTAAATCTACTGACATGGCATTTTAAACCCTGTGTCAGAAATGCTGCATATCACGTATCCTAAATCCCAGCCTTTGCAGTTTGCTGACTGCATTGTTTCCAATTGCAATTTTTATTTGAAATTGATAAATTATTCAGTCCTTTTCTGCAGCTTTGTTCTGTTTATGTAACCTGGTTAAAAATCCATTTGTGCAGTGTGAGATATAGCTGTGAGCTAAAGGACTAATTAACATGTCTGACTGTCTGAATACTTAATGAACCTGACATGTAATAGACATCAGCAGGGGCCCAGCTGCACTTTGCAGCCCTGAGGCTCCTCAGGAGGTCAAACCGGCCCTGCAGGTGTTGTCACGTCTCATTCACACAGTCTGTGGTCAAATTCAGACTGAATCCTGGAGCTGTTTGTGTTCATCTCCACACTGAACACACAGTTCACTGGTATCAGCCCAGTTCGGACTGGAAGCCCAGTCCAGACTCACTGTGCAGCTCCGGTTCTGAACACTGACGCCTGCAGTATGTGAGAGCTTCTCAGTGCAGCAGCACTCGCTTATCAATAATAGGCTGAACAGACCTCATGATACCGTCCCGAGCCGGTGCGTTAATATTACAGCCATGTTGATGCTGTTGTTGTTGTTTGCCTCTTACCGATAATCCTCACCATCACTATCCGTGTATCGGGTTAATAAGCACATTAAACCGGGCCGGTTACAGGGTCCAGGTGTGTGTCACAGAGTGTCGGTTGTGTGGTTTACCTGTCCGACTCCCGCAGACCGTCCGTTCCGCTGTTAATGTTAGAATCAGTCCGACCGAGCTGCTGTTTGTCTCCTGACGCCATTTTACATCCTGCTGCTGCTTCCGCCTTCATCACCGAGCCGCTCCGCAAGATGGCGACAGAGAGCAGGGAACGCAACAACTGCACACCTGAAATTGTGTCAATATGTCCTCCATGTTTGTATATTTAATATGAAATATAAGTGCAAGACAGCAGTAGGTAACAGTAATTAATTATCTAAATTATATTGAACATTAATTTAATAGCAGCATGCAAATTGTCTTATTTGGCTTTTAGGAAAAGTTAAATATCTAATTTCTATTGTAATGGTTAGGAAAGAGTTCAGTTTAGCCAATGTGCGCATAAAGTCTTTGAGCTGTTCATCTGGTGACAAATTCTCGACCACTGAGTTAATCCACACTTTCATCAGGTGCGGCTTTCAATGACAATGATCAGATGTCTAGTATATAAACAGTCCATTGACCAGTGACTATTAAAGGCCACCGTAAAATGCAGCTTTATTAAAATAACACAATGTCACAGATGACATGAAAAAGACAAGAACGAGCTGTTGGCGTGCTGGATGCTGATATGTTAGGTAGGGCCTGAGCCAGGCACTTTTTGTAGTCAAAGAAATAGTTTGAGAAAGCTCTGGACGGACAAACTCTACGCGTTGCAGATGTGTAGCACTATGTGGAGCAAATGGTGGACACACTGATTTTTGGTCTATGACCCCACTCTCGATCCTCCCATTATCATTCTGTTGTAAGAGGTGCTGTGTGATTGAACAATACATATTCCTATGTTTAAAAATTCACAGAATTTAACTGAACATTACATGCTGCTTTTGTAGTTTTGTTCTGTATGTACCAAAACCATTAAAGCATGTTTTCCCCTCTCCTCCTCTTCTTCAGATCCCTGCCTCTACATCCCCCGTTTTGCTCACATGTTGGAGTTCGGGTTGAAGACTCATGAGGTTTCCATGACGGCTCTTCGTCTCGTTCAGAGGATGAAGAGGGACTGGATGCACACAGGACGCCGACCCTCGGGGCTCTGTGGAGCAGGTACAAAATGGAGCGGTCACTGTGCCAACAACAAATATCAACAAAAGTGCACGTGAGGGATTGTTTACACGAAGGAAGCAATAAATCTCCTTCTTCTCCTCAGCTCTCCTGGTAGCAGCTCGGATGCACAAGTTCCGTCGTTCAGTCAAGGATGTGATCAGTGTGGTGAAGGTCTGCCAGACCACTTTGAGAAAGAGGTGAGATGTGAAGTAGATCCTAGTAGATGACAGTAGATTTCAGTAGATCCTTAGTAGATCACATTTTATGTCAGCATCTTCTCTCCCTCCTTGCAGGTTGACAGAGTTTGAGGACACACCCACCAGTCAGCTGACCATCGATGAGTTCATGAGAGTAGATCTGGAGCAGGAGTGTGATCCTCCCTCCTTCACCGCCTCACAGCACAAAGCCAAGATGCAGCAGGTAGATTTATCTGTCTCTGATTCCCTGCAGCAGATAGATCCCTCTGTCTTTGAGTGGTTGTAGCAGGTAGATCCACATGTTCTAATTGGCTGCAGCAGGTAGCTTTATCTCTTTGCTGTCTCTGATTGGCTGCAGCAGGTAGATCCCTCTGGCCGTGATTGGCTTGCAGTCGATATATCTATCTGTTTCTAATTGACTGCAGCAGGTAGATTTATCCATTTCAAATTGGCTGCAACAGGTAGATCCCTCTGACTCTGATTGGCTGCAGCATGTAGATTCATCAGTCTCTGATTGGCTGCAGTAGGTAACCAATCATCAACGAGTAAACTGGTTAAGTAACCTTTTCTCCTTTTCCTCTGCAGCTGGAGCAGGAGCTGGCCAAGAAGCTGGATGAGGTCGAAGGTCAGTGACAAGAGATTACTGAGAAACTAAAGAAATCTTTCAGGACAATACCAACAAAGCCAACAGTTTTATTGGGATATTTTAAGGTACTGAACCTTTTCATTCTGGTCCCGTCAGGAGAGATCAGCTGCTACCAAGACGAAATTGAAACTGAACTGGAGAAGAGTCGACCCAAACTGAGAGGAATCTACGCTGCCTACACCAAAGAAATCAGTCAGTCCACATGTCATGCATCAGCTGACTCTGTTTGAACAAATCCACCGAAACAAGAATCCCACAGCTCTTAAATTTTTGTTTTTCAGACCCCGAGGATCAGGAGGTCTTGTCTTCAGCATCAGAGCCTGAGCAGAAGGAGGTTGAAGACACCGAGCTCCATGCTGCCACCCAGCACCTGACCGAGGACTTCCTGTGTCAGGTGATCCAGGAGGAGGAGGGGCGGGGCAAGAAGACAGATGACTGTGAGCAGGAGGCGGGGTCAGTAAACGAGGGAGCGGGGTCGCACCGTCAGGTCGCCCCTCTGTCTGTCATCCTGGGTAAGCTGCCGAGTGCCGCCAGCCTGGGCCTCCAGCAGACCTTCCAGACAGTCGACAATTCAGAGACAGGCGACAAACCAGATGGTGAGAAGAATTATCATTGTTACATCATTGTGGAGTCAGAAAAATGTGCTGTTGTTTTTTTAAGCAAAGTCGTTGTAGGACACTAAGCTGTTGTCTGTTTGTTTTTTAAGATGACCAGTCAGAGGGTGGAGAGCTAGACTTGGATGGTATCGACGATCAGGAGATTGAAAAGGTGAGTTCAACACAGATTTCACATGAGCAGCGTCATACAGAGAGCTGACCTGCTTATGCATGAGCCAGACGTTGGTGTTTGTTTTGTTTATATGTCAAAGGGAGCAAGAAGAAGTGACATTTTTCACATGAAAATGAAGATGCAAGTAAATCTCATTGGGAAGTTATTAGAGTTTCTTTTTCATACTCAGTTACTCATGCTGTGTCTGTAGAAATAAACTGGTGTTTGTGTCTAGGCAGCCTTTATAAATAAAGTTAGGCTTTGAAAGGTTGTGTGTACAGGATATAGTGTCTTATCTCTCATTGGCTCACTCTGTGATCTGCAGTACATCCTGAATGACAAGGAGGTTGAGGTGAAGACGGAGCTGTGGATGAAACAGAACGCAGAATACCTCAAGGAGCAGAAAGGTCAGGGTCTTCATCATCATCATCATTAATCAATCAATATACTATAGGTTGATGAGGGTCCATGTTCACTGTGATGATGGATTTGAACTCAGGTGGCTGAAGTATTATGTTTGTGTTTACAGAGAAAGAGGAGAGAATAAACAAAGAGAAGGAACAGGGGACCTACAAGGAGAAGGTGAGTGAAGCACATGGTCTCCCAGCCTAAAGTCAAGGGGCTCAGTTAAAGATGGACTACAAAACCGCCAAATCCTCCCCCTGCCTGACCTCCCACTGACCTCCCTCTGTGCTGTTTGTGTTTTCAGAAGAAGAAGAAGTATAAGAAGCGGGAACAGATTCTGGCATCGACGGCAGGTGAGGCAATCGAGAAGATGTTGGAGAAGAAGAAGATCTCCAGCAAGATCAACTACGACGTCCTCAGAGACCTGAACAGGGGGACAGGAAGTCCCAGCAGGTCCACCTCCGACCCCCCTGATGCTACCGCTGCACGGAAACGACTCAACCGCCGCCGCCGCAGGAAGAGCAGTGAGACTAACCGAGACCTCGCTGCTAACGCCAGCATCATGCGGAAGAGGTACTCCCTATCAATAATTAAGTATTTATAATCTGTAATCAGAAACTTGTCTTCAAAAATCTGTAATCATAGCTGCAGTCTTTATCTATTTAAGTTTTTTCATCTGCTTTTGTTCAGGTTCCGCCGTCTCATTTCCTCCACACCAAAGAAGAAGAAAACAGCTCCTCAGGTGAGCAGCCACACTTATACCTGTCACACCTGACCTCGTCTTTCACATCTGTCACACCTGACCCAAAACCTGTTGCATTTCAGGCTGAAGACACTGTAAACATGGAAACAGAAGCAACAACAGAGGCTGCAGCTGAACCTACCCCTGATCCAGAACCCAGCGCCGACCCCCCTGCTGCTCCACTCCCTATGGAGGAGGAGGAGGACGAGGAAGAGGAGGTGGAGGTGGAGGTGGAGGTGGAGGAGGAATGTGTCAGCGCTCTGCAGCTCGTAGGAGGTCAGTTCAGGCTTTTATTCTGAAATCCTAAATACAGTAGCACAAACAATTACAGAAAATCTGCTGATTGATTGGTTGACTGTCTGATTGATTCATTAAATGATTATTTTTTTTAGATTATGGCTGTGACGCAGAGGAAGAAGAAATCTTTTAGCACCACGCTGCTCACCTTTGAACCCCAGTGAATGAAGTCCGTCCAGGCTGAAGCTCCGAGGCAGCTGAAGCAGATGAATTTCCCACAAATCAGTAACAAATACCAGTCATCAGTGGAATGAGTTAAATAATCACTGATACAAAAAGCATCTCTGCACTCATGATTTTGATGCTTTTTAAATTTTTGCTGAAACTGTTGTGTTTTTTATTTGTACTTTGATCATTTTATTGATCTGAGCTCCTGCTGTTCATATTGTAAAGAGATGTTGTAGCTTTTAGATGTTTGTGTATTTTTGTATCGACATGAAACCAGCTGAAACTTTTATCAATTAACCATTGTTTTAAATGTCTTTTGTGTGTGTGTGTGTGTGTGTGTGTGTGTGTGTGTGTGTGTGTGTGTGTGTGTGTGTGTGTGTGTGTGTGTGTGTGTGTGTGTGTGTGAGAGAGACAGAGAGAGATGGGAGACAGATTACACCTGGTTTAGTCTCAAAGGAACTGCCGTA
>OMNN01027906.1:0-14914 GCA_900302755.1 Chromis chromis
AAGAGGGGAGGGCGAGCATGTCGGCGTCATCGAACAGGATTCCAGTGGCAGAGCAAGGGGTGCTGGGACAGCAAGAAATAAATAGATAAATGACGGAGTGACGAGAAATAAATAAATATGTTTTTGAAAACATAAAAAAAAAATCTTCATGGCTCCCTTTTGAAGCAGAGTGCGGCTTTGAGTCTTGCTGAGAGTCCATGGGTGCTGGAGTGGCCCAGTAACACAGCACACGTTTGTCCCGACTCTCTATCTCTCCCCCTCCATCTTCGTCTCTTTCTCTGTTTCTCTCCCACTCGCTTTATTTCTCCCTGTTCCCTCTAAAGATCAGACTCGATGATTCTTTTGGTGCTGGGCCACCAAAGTGGTGCTCGCTCCTCAAATCCATAAGCAAACACTTAACAAATGACATAATCAGTTACATTCTTGAAGCCGTATTTATAGTTTCAGCAGTGACTGTTATTTGCTCTCTACGAATTCTATTTTGTTCTTTAATGTTTAATATATTTCTTTAATCTAAAGCAAAATAACATGTTTCTTAATTCCATTGTTATGCATTTATACAAATTAAAATCCTACAAATTAAAAAGTCTCTAAATAAATATTTTTATTAGAATGGATATTTTTTTAGAAATTGTCATTTATTTTGAAATTCTCATACTTTTTTTTAACAGATCAAGTTTTAAATTAATTATCTGCTATTTATTTGAAGTTTTGCTTCCTGCTGATGCACCACAGTTTGAAGAGGAGGATTTTTTTCTGTCACCACATGAATGAGGAATATATACAGTATATATGCAATGTAAATCTTATTCTTTATAACATGCAGCTGAATCTTTTCTCACTTCTTTTTTTTTCTAGTTTATTCTCTCTGTTCTACAATGTAGTTTGAATATTTTAAGCACCTCTTTTTCATTTCTCTTTTTAAAAGGACAGTTTGCTAAAGTGGATTTCCTTAAGGTACAGCATAATAAATCACTTTTTTGTAGGCTGATACAATCGGCGTGTTGTATTGTGTTCAAAAAGAATATGAAGTTATTTGATAATTGTTTGATTAATGGGGCCGAGAGCTAGGACTTAAATATTTCACAGCTTGAGTTTGCAGCTAAGGAGGAAGGAGGCCTTTTTAAAATGTGTTTTAAAGGGAAAAAAATGTTTTTCTATAGCTATTTAAAAAGAAAATAATTATTAAAAACGCCGCTAAAATTTCACTCGAAGCCACATTTCCTAAATATATATGCTTCAACGCATAACATCTTGCTCTCAGAAAATCTAGCCGTGGGTGAGCTGTTTATCGGTAAACCCCCGGTGGATGAAAGGCGTAGCAATAATGATTTTTTCTCTCCTAATCGGACCTTGTCAGCAAGGCGTCTTATCGTGGAGAGGAAAATGACACCGATCCTATCGAAGAGCCTGGAGTCCGAGTCGGCGGCGTGTGTCCCCCCCAATCATGGCCGGCCGTGGCCCAGCCATATCTAGCGCCGCCACAAACGGCGAGCGACGCTTTTTTCATGTGGACTTCAAAAACGTTGCGAGTCATTAAAATTGCACCCACGTTCGGCAGCGGGGATCAGCCGCTCTGGAGCGAAAATGGGATGTGGGAAGAGGAGACTCACTAAATGTGTTAATTCCATCCTCACATGTTTACGGCTTAATTTTAATCTGTTTGAGGGAGGAGGAGGGGTGGAGGGACGATTGGAAAGGGGGGCGGGAGGGGCAATGAGAAAGCCTCGCACTGCAATAAATCGCCATTATCTTTGACACCCTAGGACTCAGCTGTTCCAGGGATTTAGGGGTCCACTGGCAACAGTGTATATCGTAGGGCATGAAAACACTGTTTACGCTTGAACTGCGGTAGCTAAGGTGCAATCACCAGTTTCAGGCTGCCCAGACAAAAGGCCTTACGTACACAATGGCCAGCTAGCATACGGACCCTCAATGGAAGAGCTGAACCAACAGACTCAAGTATGTGTTTGTGTGCGCGCGCCTGTTTCCTGGATGTGCGTGGGCAAGTCTGCGGTTCCCTGTGCATCGACAGGTGTTGTTGCAAACATCCAAATATTTGCTCGAGCTAAGTGGGGCTACAAAGATTGGGAATAAGCGACAAGTTTGTGTAAAATTAAATGAACCTTCCACCAAAAATAGATGCCCATTGTGATTTCCTGACTGAGCAATGAGGCTTCAGTTGAGCCACCATCAACTGCAGCCACTGCTAACCTCCTCGTGTTCCTCCATTAGGTCTCCACGAAGTGTTAGCTAGCATTAATAAAATTATGAGAAAATCTAATAATTAGACCTTTAGTCAGTTATTAGCTTCAACAAGGCTCTCAACATAATGAGACTCTTGGAAGTAATGATCTGACTAGAGAGCTCATTGGAGCTTTCCTGCTTTAGTAAAACACGAGACAACACTGGTAACAGAAACGTTGCTTTTTCCAATTAGAAATCATACTTAGAATCTAAAGTTTGTCAGATTGATTTTAAAATTAAACTGAAGAATGTGCACAGATTTAACCACACATTGAAACATTTGAGATAAAGCCTTAATCAGCCACTTTTTCACACTTGTAAATGCCAAGAAACTACATTTCCACATGTTTATGATTGGTGAAAATGAGCTTAAGCAAGAAAAATTAAATGAAATATTTTATTAATTGAAAGAATAAGCCAACAACAACTTAATCAATATTTCTCAATCACTGTATATGGCTACTATATTACAGATGAATATCGTAACAGTCTGTTTAATCAAGTAAAAAAAAAAAACAACAGAATTTCAATAATGCACAGTGTCCTTGAGACCTTGAAAATTAACACATTTTAACACCGTTTATAAATTGGTCTATATTTGCGATCAAACCTCATCCAAATCATTTACTGATACCATCTAATCCTTATCTCAAGATACAAAACACCCTCCAATTGCTAGATAGTGGTTTGCCGCTATATCTTAAAAGACACCTTCGTCCGATCCTTAAATCTTTATTTTTTTTCTACTATTTTTAGGTCACAATAACTAAAAAAGATACCCCCTGCCTTCTTGCGTGCAGCAGAAAGAAAAAAAAGAGTAGCATTGACCTCTGGCTGACACAGAGAAAAAACTGAGAGAGGGAGAGGGGGAGACGGGAGAAAAAGAAAGCAGCAGAAAAGAGCGACGGAGAGGGGAGAGCTAAGACAACAACTGTGAAGAGCCGCATAGGGTTAAAGAAAAACTGTTTCAGAAGGAAATGGGAGACAAAAGCGAGGACTCAGAGCCCCCATGGGCGCTTTAAAGAGCCGCTACATCTGAAGCGCTGAAATATTATAAACGGGATAGGAGACCCACAAAAAAAATTATAATTTGAAATAGTGAAATAAAGTAAAGTGAGAGAGAATTGTGCCACCTTGTCACCCGAGGATGTATATCAGAAAAATTAATTCTGTGATGAGAATGACGCAGTGAATGACAAGAGGATTGATGACATTTAAAACCTGAAAAGAAGTTTCAAAATAAAAATTGAGGAGGCATTTATCAGAGTGATAGGTTGCAGCGAAGGAACAAGAGACCGAGATGTTGGGATGGAGATTACTAACAGCCACGTAATAAAAATGTTTCTAATGTTTTTCACTTGTTCACCAATTCAAAACAAACAAACAAAAAATCCCTTGGCTTCTCTTTGACCACTAAACCTCCCTTACACATGTTCTCATTTACAATGTAGTAAAGTGACAACCTTTCCTTATTTAAAAAGAGGCAAGAGGCAAGCTACTACAAAGCAGCGTATCTTCACAGTGAGTCTTCTGTCAAGCTGGCAGACATAAATGGGCAATTGTTTGATGCAGATTCAGCAGTGTCTTGGGGTGAAAATTAAGGGGGGAAAAAATAGTGCTATTACTTTACAAAATTCCCCTTTTGCTTTGTTCGTAGTTATGTGATTTAGCAGTTTTGTCAGTCGTTCAAAAAAAATAAAATCTGACAATTTGAGCCACGTACCTGTGATGCATCTTGACGTCAGTTGTAGTGCCCTTGTTTTGGTTTTCTTTTCTTTTTTTATGTGTTATAAATGGATCATAAAACAATACTGCAGTGTTAATTTAATTAGTTATTTATTTTTTTATTTGTTTGCATTCAAGAGAAAACACATATTTATCACAGGTGGTAGATTTTGGGGAGAGGGAAATCATTCAGCATCCTACTGAGAATGGTAAAAACCTGACAGGTGGAAACAAAGGTGTAAATCATCTATGACAGTCAGCCTCTATAAACTTTTTTTCAGAGCAAGTATTCTTACCTCATACTGACCCAATGGCACAAGATTGAACTCTAGTTTTCAATCATTAAATCTTCTGGGGGGAAAAAAAAAATCTTAAGTGCATCCACAGTGCAGTTGAAATTGTGTGTCAGATTTAGCAGTAGTAAGCAGACAGCCATGAGGTTACTAACAGAGTTACTAACAGTAGCTTCCTACCCAGCTGACTGCTGATGCCATTTTAATGTAGCTACTTTGCCATCATTCAGTGACTTACAGCGACATAAAAGTTGGAGTTTGCAAAATGTATTTTTAGGCCCATGCCTTACTGTATCCGTAAAATAAAACTCAGGATATGGGGAAAAGGATTGCATAATTTTTCTGAAATTATATAATCCCTTTACCTGAATGTAGAATAAATAGTTTTTTATATCCATCATCTCCTCTTACCCTTTTTAATTGCCTGTGCTCTCATTTGACAAATTTTTTTTGCTTCTCAGCTTTTTCACTCTAAACATAACAGTAAATATAACGTCTAATTTAAACTTTGCCGCCAAAATCGATGCATATTTTATATCTATTAAACACTCAAGATTTGTATCAATGTGTTTTTTTGCCCCCTCAAAAATAATAAATTAAGTAATTATAACACAAAAACATAAACACAGATCATGTGATCATTTTGTTTTTTTAGTAAAATGTGCAATCACGTTGTTTTTTCTCATTTTCCCTTCATGATCATACCAGTGTTTTAAATGCAGACCCAAGAATATTAAAATGACTTTATAATATATGTTACAGTATTTGGGTTGGTGAGAGATTCCTGGACAACTTTTATCCTTGTTGAGCTATTAAATTATTGAATTAACTATTGAATATATGGTTTTACAGTGATAGAAATAATAGCTGTTATCAGCGATGACAGCAACATTTGTTAATGTGCTTGATTGTAATATAAGTGTCAGTATGTTTTAGGGTCACAAGATGAGTCATCTAGAGCATTTTAATCCTTACTATAGATTTACAGAAGTTAATGGTGGATTATTTTTAAAAGAACCTTTCCCATCTGGGGACTGCATCCAAAGGTCTGTGAGGAAACAACCCAACAACAGCGCCGAGTCCTTTTAGCTTTAAGATGGTGTAGCTTGTTCTTTGTTGTCAGAGTCATTTAGTGAACGCACTGCGTGTCACTCCTCCTATAGTCACACAGATGTTTTTCACTAGCCCAGATCGAGACCCTCTAGCCTCACGTCTACAAACTGCCATGTGACACATTTTGCACTACAAAAAGCAATTCTCATTCATACTCAGATTTAAATTATATAGTCTAAATCTGAAAAAAACAATCGTACGACTGATCATGATCCCTGCAATAGAAACTGTTGGCTCTAGCCTTAAGGAAACTGTTTGATCCTGTGTTAGAAAACCATATAGGGTTTAATGCAGTCATTAGCTCATTATTAATCTGTATCTACTATAGACATTCCCTGAGCCTCCCGCCCTGCAAGACACACAATTATACTGTACAAACACAGTGAAGCACATTAGCCATCTCCGTCTGTCCTTGCTCCTCTTTTGCTCAATGGTAGCCCCAAGAAGCACACCTCCCCTCCCCTGTCAAAGGAGCTTCCTCCTTAGCTGTCCTGTGCCCATCAGACAGGGTGCCCGCCCGTTTAAGACACCCAGGGAACATGAAACGGAGCCGGGCCGAGATGTCAGCTGGTTGCCCCATCTGCCAGTCAGTGGGATGGTAAAGCTTTTGTCCTGGGGGGTAACCTTAGGAGTGCTCTGTGTGCTGCTCAAACGTGTTTTGTGTGTGTGTGTGTGTGTGTGTGCGCGTGTGCATGTTGCTTTGGGACAGGAGACTCTGCATCACAGTTTCTGAGCAAAGCTAGGCACAAACAACATGCTGACATTGTCCTTTTAATTTACGTGCGACTTGACATTTTGACCAAAAATGACCAAAAATTTGAATTTGAACTCTGTTGTGAGATCAGGGCAAATTAGCTGCGGTGTTTATCGCAACATTTTTTGAATGGCAGACGTTTCAAGGGAATAAAATGTGTAGGTCTCACAGAATTGTCCTCGGCTGGATTGAAGTTAATTGGTCTCATTTCAGATCTGCTTACTTCTTATGGAACACAGTTGGTGGAGGATTCGTCAGAATTTTAAATTGCCTGGAACTTGCCTCTTTTCTTTCCCTGTTCCCCTGCTAAATAACATAACCTTGACAGTACAAACAGTTTGACTCCCATATAAATGAAGCAAGATACTGACTTGATGCTGGCCGGCTGGTTGAATCGAAGCACGGCTCCACTCATGCATTCTATCGTTTGGTAGATAGGCCGCGCCCTTGAGCTGCTTTAGGAGGGAGGCGCCGCTTGTTCTTGCTCTGTAAGAAGGTGCTGAAAGGGGGCCTCTGTGCATGCACGAATGCACGCACATAATCCTTTGGACGGGTCTATGTGAGCCCAAGAGTTCCTAAAAAGAAAATGTATGCAGGCAGCATGAACTTATTTATTTACCACTGAGTTATGCTTTTGTAGCTGTGCCTGTCAAGGATATCAGCACAAGTTAATATGTGTGCTTTTGTGCATGTGAGTCTGTACGTGTGCGACTCGGAGAAATACGTGCATGTTGCATGTGCTGTGCACCTCAGTTGTTTCAGGCTCAGATAAAATCTGACTTATAACAACAAAGTCATCCCTTTCCTGTGCTCTAATCATTTTTAGTCAACTTTGACTGTTGACTGCCATGTAGAAAGCTTCGCCTAAGTGGTCTACATAGTCCCCATGTTCACATCAGTCAGTCTCACCACATGATGCATGTAGTGGTAGTCCTGAAGGGCTGATGTATGCACAGCTCTGCACCAGCAAGTCCTCCCTGAGCACATCTATGATCTTGGGTTACTCAATCATCAATCAAGGCCAACTGCAGCGTACTGTACTGTCGCCCATCTTTTAAAGCGCAGTTGTGAAGGACTGGCTAAGATGGCCTAAGGGACACCTTCCTTGGTCTGGCCTATCTCAGGTTTGATGTGCGTAGTTAGAACTACACACAGAACAGAGTTGCTGCATTGATGTAGACTTTTTTTAATGTTTGGTGAAGGCCATCTGATAGTGGGGATGTGCTTATTAGTAATATATTTTTTCCTTTTTGAATATTATTTTTTGCAAACATTTATTCAGTAATTTGTTTGACATTTTGCAGTTAAATTCTTATAATTTTCAGCTTTCAACTACATATTTTAGGAATAGAAAATAAACAGGAGGAAATGAAAATATAGAAGAAAGAAGAAAAGATAAACAAAGAAAGCACCTTTATTTTTCCTGTATATTATAGATGTATTATTGTATTACTTCATAGTGATTATTTAAATACATATTTATATATATTAATATCTCACATCAGACTGCATTTTAAGCAGTTTTCTTCATTATTAAGGCAGTTGTTTGTTTAAAGAAAAAAAATACGTAAAATCTTTTGCAGACAATGCATTAATCAAATGTCAGATTTACCTTATCCAGTATGAGGCTCACCTGAAAAATGTAGAGCCTAAATTTCAGACAATATGGGCAGAGGGAGCAGACAAAGAAAGCAGTGCAGAAAACAGTGACAGAGAATCAAAAAGAAATATACAGTACATTCACTTTCTCCACACAAAGCTACTCTGAATTCATTATATTATCCCGAATGGACATTCAGAACCATACGATATTGCAGTGATAGAGTTGCCTGCCAATTTTCCTGCGCGCTTGAAGTCAGGTATTGTGCTATTTTAATGAGCTGTTTAGACTAGTGGCCGGTTGCATTTGGGCTTTAACAACCAGCTCAATGAATAATTGTTATTGCCTCTTAAAGGGCAGATGTATGGAATTCATGCAAATTCAGAGCAAAGGGAAAATGTGTGCGCGTGAGGGTGTCTTGGAATAATTGTATTCCAGATGTCCTTCTTTCATGTGAGCCCCACACACGTGCGCACACACACACACAGTAAAAGGACAGAACAGATGATGGTGATGATGATTAAGATCTTAAGCATATGGAGATGCTGTGTTGTTTTAGTGTTTGTGTGTGTGTGTGTGTCTGTGTGTATGTGTGTGTGTGTGTGTGTGTGTGGCGGTGGCATTTTTTGAACATTTTCTGTTCCCTCAGTCTTCTGTGACAGGTTCACCCATCTCTCCTGGGGAGGCTTTCACTCCCAATTTAGACGCAACCGTCGTCAAGTGACAGCAATGGCTCCGGCACCCTACCTTTGCAATATGACTACAGTTAACTTAACAAGTCTCGATATGTGAGCTCCATCTTTGATGTAATTGATTTGAGTGGTTTGAGCATCTTTCTTGCTGAAATTTTTTGGTAGATCTGTCAAGATGATCTTCAGAGGGATGCAGGTTACTTCTGTCACATTTTAAACAAAAAAAAAAAAAAAGTCATTACCTTTTTATCACATTTCACATAATGCACCGTGTTATTTACGCTTGAATGTCCGCCATAAAAAAAATGTTTCCTTTGCTGCTCTGTGTCATCTAGAGTGCATCCCTTCAGAAAACCCATGAACTCGGTCATCAGGATCGGCATGTGTGGCCACACTGTATTCAGGTCTCTAAGTAGGAGAGGATCAGCAGCACAGCATTGCCATCCATCTGGCCAAGCCTGCTTGTTTTACAGTGATCATAAATGTCAACAGCAAAAAAGAAATCAAAGAGCCGTCTGATATAAAACTGCTAGGAAGGTGGTCATTTTACAAGCAAATCATGTATTTCAATATGTTTAATGTCTACATTGGACCTTTCGTGGGCTGTGTTTTAGTGTAAATGTGGACATTTTTGTTGGGGTTTTGGTTGATGAGATTCAAGTACAGTGTATGTATTGTTTTGTTTTTTGTCTTTGATGTTTTTACTGCCTAAGCAACACCTTAAGCTTGGATGTTACATCTGTTTTATAAAAAAAAAAGTGAGGAGCCACTTTGCTGCAGTAAAATGAGCCCATCAGTGCAATGTATAAAAAAAACTAGAAGTACATTCAATTAGTTTATATTGTGAAAAATCAGCATCAGTTAGAAAACATTTGACTGTTATGTAAAGATTATTCAATGACTCAAAAAGCCAGTTTTATGTGGTTCACCTTTAATACTCTGATGGCCTTTTAATCTTCAGCACAACTGATATTGTTTCCCCAGTCAGCCATGCTCACTAAACCTTTAAAAAGTGCATGAGTGTCTTTAATTGTGTACATTTCATCACGTGTGTCCATGTGTGTGTGTGTTTGCGTGGGTTGAAGTTGTGTTGAGTGACAAGGGCACGCGTCTTGAGCCACCTGGATTTATTTGGGCCAAACATGAGGGGCCCATGTCTGTCTGGGCCCCTCTTCTGTCCGCAGTGGGGCCTCAGAGCCATGAACAGAAGGTGCCTCCTCACAACTCACACCTGAGCTCTTCCCAGCCTGGGACCAACCTCTCTTTCTATCTCTCTCTCCATCCATACAGCCTCTTTTCTCTCTTTCTTTCGCTACCCTCTGTATCCTCTCCACTTCTCTCCCA
This sequence comes from Chromis chromis, assembly GCA_900302755.1. Classification (NCBI taxonomy): domain Eukaryota; kingdom Metazoa; phylum Chordata; class Actinopteri; family Pomacentridae; genus Chromis; species Chromis chromis. Next base: position 9,769 of record OMNN01027906.1, read on the forward strand.
GGCCATGGCCTGGCCTACTTTTACCTCTCCCACTCTGGACCCTTTGATGTCAACTATGTTGGCCCTTTCCACAGATCATGTGTACGTTTGAAAATGGCCCATTTGCTCAATCCTCAGTCTGTTTATGAATATACATTTCACAAACAGGATATGTAGTTAATAGTCTACAAAGAGAGGCATTCTCTCTCATGTATTAGCCGTGCTTATCACAGTAAATGATGCTAAGGTTCGCAGTTAAAACCACTCTTCCGTTTACTTGATGCTCTCCTTTCTTTTTCACACACTGAAAGTTTGTTTCCCTTTTTTGTTGCAGTTTTTTTTTCTACAAATCTCTCAACTCAGTTCCTAGAAAAGAGGCTTTATTCAGGGAGGAAATGTGTGTTTGCTTGTCTGTTAGCATCTTTTTCATTTAGTCTTGAAGTGACAGGGTGTGAAGCTGGGTAGGCGTGTGCAACTCAGAAGTCAAAAGCACAAACACTAACAAGACATCAAGTTGGCTGCTTTATTTTTTTAAGGTAAAATCAACTCAGACTCAACAGGAATCATATTCCTCTGGTCAGTTTGGCATTCTTTCAGAGAATTTTGTCACATGGTATGAATGTATTGCAGCCCATTTCACAAGACCTTAGGAACATGACTTATCCTGCTGCCTCCAGCTACAGATAACCATTCAATGTCCACATTGTTCCAGATGTAAGGGCCTACTTTAATTACTTTATTAGAATACTTGCCACTTGACCTTTTTAACCCAAAAATATTAACAGACAACACTTTATTTATTGTGAGACTCAGTGATATTTTACTCTCTGCAATATTCTTTTAAAGAGATTATTTTGTAATTTTGAAAACTTTTTTTATTGCAATAATTCTATATGTTCTCTCGGGTATTTATTAGTTTTGGACAACAAATCAATTTTATGGCATTGAGACATACACAATAACAGGTTATAATAACATAACTACTTTTGGTCTTTTCAAAAAGTTTGAATTGTTGGCCGTAACTGTATGGCTCATCACAATGACAGTTTGCAGCAATATATATTCATAGTTGACAATGGCAACTGTTAAACCCACAAAGGAGCAGGCTGGAATGTGCAGTATACCAGAGTGTTAATCACTGTCCCCATTGTCGGCTCCTCTGGACGAAATCATAGATAAAGCATTTGTTTTTTAGTTTTCTACTGGAAGGTAAAAAAAAATGGCTTGGTGTTTTTAGTTATCAACACAAAACCCACTTGGTCTTAATAGGTGAGGAAGGATGTGTCTCAACGTTGTGACCAGTGGCATCGGAAACCTGGCAATTAACGGGACACGGTGGATGTGTCAGATTTAGTGGTATCAAGTGAAAGTTGATTTGGCAGTATTGGAAAGACCACTTTTATGTATTGTCTAAAACTTAGAGGTCACCCTTCAATTATTGTCCACCTTCCACATTAATATTTGCCGTAATGATGATTCAGTACAGACAATACAGAAAGTTTTGCAAAGCTGACACCCTGCATGTTCTTAAACATAAGAGTGCTGTTGCAGTGCATGAGTGTGAGTGTGTGTGTGTGTGTGTGTGTGTGTCCACTGATATGTGTGTTGCAGAGGCTGCCTTCTCTCTATCAGACTAATGGTGTGATAGTCTATTCTTCAAGATGTCTGAGACTGTAATTAGTGGATTGCTTTGAGTCAGGCAAGCCCAGGGCAATGGGAGGGACTGCGGGGAGTGAAGGGAGCAACAACATGAGGGAGGCTAGAGAAGAAAAGGGCCGCCCATTTTATAGTCCTGATGGAGGTTATATTTTCTGTGACAACTGGACCAGAGTAATCAAAATGTGTTAATAATCCCTTCAAAGAGCCTCGCGGCACATCAGTGAAGAGCCTCAGTGAACGCCAATCCCCCACCAGACCTCAGTTCTGACTGCCCCACCCTCACTGACCCTCCATCTTTCCCCCTGTCCTGCTCTGTCTTCATCGTCTTTTACTCTTGATCTTATCTGTCATGTTCAACTAGTGTTCCTATTGACTGCGTCTCTACTAACTTTTACAAAAGTTGCATATTAAACTGAATCTCCTTATTTCCAAATCACACAAGTAGCCAAGCCTGTGTGTCACAAACTCCAGGTTTGGGGAGGTTGTAGTAGAGCCCGGGCCCAGAAGAGGGCATTGGTTTGAGTTTTAGAGTCTATTTTGGCACCCTGCTGCTTGAGTCTAACCCCCTGGGATGATTCCAGGTCAGACTGTATAGGTTCCAATAAGTTCTATCTTTTGTTTGAGGATTAACTCAAAGGTCAAAGTTCACAAAGCTGGCCAGATGGGGTCTCTAGTACTAAATATCCATACCTTCCGTTCCTAAAAGGAGGTTGAGCGTCAGGATCAATGGACTCAATCGATGGGCATAGCGGTGGAAGTAATGCTGGCAAAAAAGTTTGATTGCATGCATATTGATCAGAGCGAGGCTAAGAAGCTGTAAGGCTATTGATCAGATTTAGTTTTTACACTGTTTTAACTCATTACATTTATATATAAATACACACAGATAAAGCACACAAGCACAGTAGAATAAGTAGCTACCTGCCAATGGGTATCACTCAAATACTTTAATCAAGCCAATACAACTTCCAAGAGGTAGTACTGCAGTGTCATTATATGATTCTTGATTACATTACATGAGAAGTGTATTTTTACTTATACTTAATAATGCATTGACTGGAATACAAATATGAGTCTGGTGAATTTTTGGTAACATACTAAATGCATGTCAGTAGCAGTGACATGAATTTTGACATGGACAGTTAAAGTACATCCATCGATCCACACGCATTTACATCACTATCATCTTCACTGTTACCAAAGATGCCTTGGTGCCTCTAGTTTGTTCTTTACCTGTGATACTTTTTTTGCTTGTATTTACAAAACTTTTAAAACTTGGCTTTTGAGTTTAAACAGTTATGATGCTTTCACTGACACAGCTTGTCTTGCTATCACTGCAGGAGCCCGTTATTGGCATCAATCACTCTCTAACCCCTTAAGGCTCTTTCAGACCAGAAAGTGACAACTGAGGTGGTCTGGTCTGTGCCCAGAGGCTTGGCCGCCCACTCCAGAAACTAGACTGCTGTGGGGTTCTTATTGAAACAAATAGAACCTATAGATTGGCACTTAGCAGCCTGCCCATTTCCTGTGATCTTAAACATCAACACTGTATACCTAACTTAGGTAAAATTGTTTTCTAACTTTAACCAAACTGCTTTTACATCCCTTATTATTACTGTTATCTCTGGGCCAACAGGTTTGTCACTGTTGAATAAATAAGGTCAGTTTTCACTGTAATCATGATTGTTGTTACTTAATCAACCTCATTAGCTTTAACTAGGAGTTGTTAGAGAACACTACTACCTCAAGATCTCAACATTATTAAGTTTAACCGAGAGAAACGCCCAAATTCACACACATTCTCGTAGATATTTTACTTGATATATAAACAAATTTTGAAATGAACTATGCCGCTATTAGGTATGAATGTCCTTTCTACATTCGTCTTAACTTTCCTTTAAATTAAGTCTTTGCCAATTAGAGAAACTCTGCCTCATTTAGTAGTCTAGTCTGAGGCTATGTGTCAGGATAGTTTGAGGCATTAAAAAATGCATGGGGTCCAGGTGAGGCGCCCGAGCCCCAAAGTGACCTGGGAGCAGTTTTGTGTAGTGTCTCAGGAGAGGCTGTGTCCAGTGTAGGGCAGGAGAAGGGACATCACTTAATAATAGAGCCACAGCATCAAAGGGTTGTAGACTACTTGCCGGCTGACATGGCATACATCATGAAATAATGTGTGTGTGTGTGAGGGTGTTTCAGTGTGTGAGTCAAGTTTTTTGTCTGTGCTCTGTGTTTCTATATAAGTTTACATTGAGGGGTTTTGTGCAAATGTATCGCATACTTGTGTCCAGTACCTACAGTAGTTGTGTTTGCATTACACCTTTGTATCAATACTCGCCATGTATGCAGGATATATATATATTTATAGTGTGTGTCTGTGTGTACATGGATGTTCACAATAGGGCCCTCACTAGGTGGTGTGGCTCCCTGGGAAGGCGAGCGTTGCTGCAAGCGCTAGAGGACTCATTGACTTTATAATGATTAGTGGTCAGGCCCCCAGCCCATGCTAGTACCAGGGGTTTGGCCTAGCCGCTGCAGCTAGCCTCTGGCCACAGCCGCGCACCACTATCGACTCACCCCTAGCCCCCTCTCTCTTTGGCCTGCTGGCGATGTGTCAAAACCCATTAGCACAGAGTTCCGCAACTATAGAGAAGGGATCATTTTAGGTTTATCTTTCTTGCTCTCCTCCTTACTTCTCCATAGCCATCTCCTCTCTCTCTCCCTCTCATTTGTTCTCTCTCCGTCTCCTCATCCTCCTCCGCCCTGCTAAAATGAAGAGAGAAACACAGAGAAAAAGGAGTAACCTTTGACAAGAGTTGTTCCAGTTGTGGTATGTATGGCTGCGTATTGATCTGCATTGGCTTTAGGAACTATAGAGAAGAGAGTCAGCGAGTTGCCGCTGCTTTCAAGTCCCACACATTTTTTTCTGGGGAAAGACAAGGAAGTTTCAGATGCATGTTGACCTCCTTAGGTCCCATAAGCTATGGAGATTTGTTTAGAGAAAGGGGTGGGGTGTTGTAACATGTATATATGTGAAAAATAAGTTCAGGAGTGTATGATCCAATATGTAATCTTCTATCATGCTAATTTCCGTTGTGTGTGTCTGTGTGTGTGTTTCTGTGTGTGTGTGTGTGGTAAACAGAAAGAGAGAGGAAGTGTGTGTTTTTGTACTCCATTGTATTATGTATTATGTATAGTGTATCTTTCTGCTCTTCTTGTTGAGTTTGACCTCTTGACACACTTGGTTGTTTCTTTCAAGTTATTGACCGACACAGCCAGTTTATCCAGATAACTATTTTAGAGAGTGGAACTACTTTATTTTTAAAAAGCCAAGCGAAGGTTTGAATTAGAATAGATCACATACACACACACACACACACACACACGCACTTACACACACACACACACACACACACACACACACACACACACACACACACACACACACACACACACACACACACACACACACACACACACACACACACACACTCGCTCCATCATCAGCCTC
>OMNN01027908.1:0-32780 GCA_900302755.1 Chromis chromis
GTAATTAAATGGTCAATTCTCCCAAATCATCATAAACATGTTGTGCTTTCCCGCTTACCCACCGTGGTTCTGCACACAGCCAACAGTTTTTACAGGCAACTATTTCCTTCCAAAGGAAAAACAAATAGTGAAAATGCTGAAGGATGTGTTTTTTTTAAAAGCCAGAAAGAACTAATATGGCAGCAAATAGGATACCTGACGATGAATTAGTTAGTTATTTTAAGGATTATACTGAATTTCAATATAGAGGCTGGTAATGTAAAAGTATAATGGGACTTTCTTCCTGTTTTTTATACCATTTATTACACCCATCTGGTGTCATTCAGGAAACCTCAGAGAACTGACTCTGCACATTTAGAGTTACTTTGGGCTTGTGCCATGCCAGCTACTGTTTCCTTACACATAGGAAGCACAGTTCTCCCATGTGCTGATCATAATGAATTACGGTGCAGATGCTGCTGGAACAATTTGAGGAAATGAGGGTAGAGAATGGATTCCTTTGCCTTTTCTGCACAACCTGTATAATTTTTCTGATGTTATGAATGTTGTAAAATTGATCCTTTGGTTTACTTGCAGCATCACTAACATATCTGATAGTGGTGAAAAGTTTTGCTAGATTAGATTAATGTTTAAGAGGTAATGGACTGTACATGACTGACAGTTCCCTGCTTGCTTTTCAGCTCTGTTCCTCTCCCTTCTCATGGTCTCATCTGAGGACTGCCCTCTTGGATATGAATCTAGTGATCAAGGATGCATTGGTATGAAAAACAAACTCATCTTATATTTAATCATTCATGGAACAACAGGCATATTGTGGTGTGTGTGCAGCTTTCCTTTTAGAGAGATAGTATGTATAGACAGTACATGTGGTTTGCTCATTCATTTTTCTCCAGTGTGAAAAGTTTTTCTACTCCAAAAGCACCTATTAATGCGATATCCATCTTTTTCACATTCCTGTTTCCTTATTGAAGATTATGATGAATGTGCTGTTGATGAAGACTATCCTGACATTACTGGGGTATGTGGAGAAAATGCACGATGCGTTAACACAAATGGCAGCTACTACTGTCAATGTGATGAAGGTTTCATCTCATCAGAACCAACTGTGAATTTTACACCTGGAACATGTAAAGGTAAGACATCATGAGTCAATGATGGCAGAGGATCTGATTCATGTCAATGGAACTTTATTTCCTTCAGTTGGAACTGTAGGATGACAGTACTGTGCTTATCCTTTGCTTTAAGATATCAACGAATGCTCGGACACCAAAGACATCTGTGGACCTAATGCCAAATGTATCAACGCAATTGGCAGTTATTCCTGCATTTGTGACGAGGGATTCGTTTCTACTACGGGAGTGGAAAGTTTTCATCATGGTGACAATGTGACATGCAGAGGTAACATGCTATTCTCTTCCTGTGCTGCCGAGTTAGTGTGATCCATTTTTGGTTAATTTGATGGCTGGTGGTTTAATGATGGTTTTCTTTCTCACTTCAATCTCCTCTTCCTGCTGATTTAGATCGTGATGAATGTCAAGAGGAAAACATTTGTGGTCAGAATTCAGAGTGTGTCAACAAACCAGGCAGTTATCATTGTATCTGCAAGGCTGGCTTTGGACTGAAATCTGGCAAATCTACCTTCTCTGGAAATCAGGAGCAATGTGAAGGTGAGGGCCAAAATACTCATATAATGCAAGACATGACTCTTACCATGTTTTAGAAAATATCGAAGGAGTTAGGTAGACTCAGAAATACTAACTTGTTACTTTAGTCTTTTTTGTTTTGTTCATTATCTTAAAAACATACCCAGCACTATTTTGAACATGAACTTACTAGCACACCAGGATATTTATTGTTCCATTGGCACTGACTGAAACAAACAATGTAACCATTTTCCTGCCCCCGATTTGTTTCCATTTTAGACATATGTATTATTGATAAGACAATCTGTGGAAGTGGAACCTGCCACCGTGGAGCCGACGGTCATTACTGTGCATGTCATGCAGGATTCACTAACTATGGCAACAAAAGCTCTCGCTGCATTGGTAAGAACCCAGCAGCATTCAACTCTTTCTGACATCCATCGTTATCTGATGTTTCTGCAAAATTTTCTGCATTCTGTAGTCATCATGATGAAATAAGCTTTTTGTTTCTACAGCATTAAACTGCGATGTTTTCAGAGATACAAACAATCTAAAAGAGGTAAGTCCACACCACTCGCTGTTCCGCATATATTTAAAATGTTTATTGTGTCACAGTTTTGTGTAATCCTCCACAAATCCCTCTCCTAGATAATTCCCATTGATCATGATCTCATGAGGCAGCTGAACAAAAGCTGTCTGGACCTCACAGAGAGTGAAAATCCAAAGGAAGTGGAATGGAACGACACGCTAAAGGTACAAATAAATGAATAGAAATGCAAAACTTCCACTTCTTCACAACCAAAACAGCAACAGGAAGTCTTACGCCCTTTGAGCACGATCACGTGGTGTGCAGATGTCTGTGCACAACACTGTAGACTGTTTATGTTGACCTGAGGTAGTGTGTAGCCTGAAAGTCTGCCTCGGTCTGACTCTGTTTCTTTTTTTCCCCCAGCACTGTGTCACTGCCTCTCCCCCTCCTCTCTGTTTGCTGCAGAGACTGCTGTCTGTGATTGACGAGGTCTTGTCCAGTGGAGTCTTTAATAATAACAGGAAAGTCTCCACCTTTCTGGACTTGGTGGAGAACGCTCTGAGGCTCATAGGACCCTTCATAAACTCCCCAAAGACAAATATATCCTCTAAACACACAGGTAAACGATTCAATTAAATAGAAATTAACATAAAGTAAAAGGGCTGTTTTTCCCATTCACAAAGATGTGCACACTTCGGTCATAGCTTTTTCCTAACTGACAAAATAATTAGCTTCCCCAAGGGGTTTACACATGTTCAGATCAAACATATTTTTCCCAGTAGCTGGTAGATTCCCTTGTTATTTTCTTATTATCTAAAGTATTAACAGACATGCAGTGCATGTTCACACAACGTTTTTGTCTGTTTCTGGGTCCAGAGCTGCTGCATCTGGTACATACAGGGTCTGTCATTCCCCAAGGAGCTACAACTTTATCATCTAAGCAAGCTCAGCTGGACATCCAGTTAGAGGTGGCTGCTGGAGATCCTTCCTCTTACCCTGGTAATAATTATGCCTAGTATTAACACATTTGTAACCATTTTTATTAAGTTATCCTACTTCCAAATGTAGCATATGTCCACTTAAACCAGTGTTGTTCTGCTTTTATTTTAATAGGCTTTACAACAGTGTCCCTGCTGAGCTATTCAAACCTGGAAAAAGCTGCAGATGGCTACTTTGATGGGATGAAACCAGAAAACCAGAGTTTTAAAATAAACTCCAAAGTGGTGACTGTCTCTGTCAGTAACAGAAACACAAGCCACCTCAAAGAGAATGTCAATCTAACTTTGTACCACCTGAAAAAGGTAAGAAAGAAAGACAATCTCTTGTGTTTGCTGTTTCAGTTTGTGCACTTCACCCTTGTAAGAGAATTGTCACATAATAGTCATTTACTCAGGTCAATTAATTTGTGTTACAGTCAAATCAAAATCCCCCCACCTGTGTGTTCTGGGATTCCTCTGAGAAAAACGGGACATGGTCTGCTCGCGGCTGTAAGGTTGTGGAGTTCACTGAGGAGTACACTGTGTGTTCCTGTAACCATCTGAGCAGCTTTGCTGTGCTCATGTCCCTCCATGAGATGAAGGTTAAAACTTTGTGTACATACATGATGATTTAAACCAAATATATCAGTATTTATAATTTCAATTTCAATCCAGTTCTGTGTACTGTGGTAACTGTTCTTTCTCTCTGTTAACAGGACAAGTTTGAGTTGCAGCTGATCACCTGGGTGGGTCTGTCCCTTTCTTTGGTTTGCCTGTTCATCTGCATCCTGACATTCTCAATGATCCGCTCCATCAAAAGCCCAAGGACCACCATTCACCTTCACCTCTGCATCAGCCTCTTCATTGCTAACCTGATCTTCCTCTTTGGCATCTCTCGAACCGAGAATCGGGTAAATACTATAACAGCTTGTTGCCCAGATGAGGGCAGTAAAGGTTTATTCCGTCTTCACATAAACCAGAGCAATGGATACTAAGTCACAGTACAGCTACTGGATGATTTATATAGAGGCTAAACATTTATAAAGGAAAACTTAGCAAGTTCTTTCTCCCCGTGCCTTTCTCCACATTTCTTTGCCCCCTTTTCACTGCTTTCATCTGATCCTCATCTCTCCCCCTTAGGTCGGCTGTGCAGTGGTAGCAGGGATGTTGCATTTCTTCTATCTGGCAGCATTTTGCTGGATGTGTCTGGAGGGCATACAGCTCTTCCGGATGGTAGTTCTGGTCTTTAACACCAGCTTCAAAACCCTCTACATGATGGCAGGTGGATACGGAGTCCCAGCTGTAATTGTTGCTGTCTCTGCCTTAGCTAACGCAGGGGGATACGGCACTGAGAGATTGTAAGTTCCCTCTACTGGCATTCATTTTCTTTTCTTTTAATTTTAAATTTGAATCTCAATTGATATTGAAATCTAGTCTGCTCAATAAACTGTCAACATGCATTTCAGTTGTTGGCTGAAACTGGAATTCATGTGGAGTTTCTTTGGCCCTGTCTGTGTCATCATCGCTGTAAGTATTTAAGAAAATGATTATTATTACGTTAAATGTCCCTGAAATTGACTTCATTTCTTTTAAACCTCATCTCTGCTGTCTTTTTTCAGATAAACATTTTCTTCTTTCTCATCACTGTGTGGAAACTGGCCCAGAAGTTCTCGAGTTTAAACCCTGACCTGGACAGACTGCAGAAAATAAAGTAAGTCACCACTAACTCTCAAGCTGCATGCAAGAATCAGACACACCGTAATATATGTGAGTCATGTTTTCTAAATGTGGGAGAATCATTTATTTTATTGCCTCTCTCACAAAGGAGAAAGAAATGAAAGTGTAATCACCCTCCACCCCACAAAAAGGTGTAGGTCAAAGTAAAGGTCAGAGTATTGTAGTCCTTCAGAATTGACCTGTGTGAATCTTTGTTGCCTCCTGCAGGGCGTTCACCATCACTGCAGTGGCTCAGCTGTGTGTGTTGGGCACCACGTGGATCTTCGGTTGTTTCCAATTTGAGGAGGGCACTGTAGCCATGACTTACCTCTTCACCATCTTTGGTAGCCTTCAGGGGTTTATGATCTTCGTCATGCACTGTCTGTTCTCCAAACAGGTTTGTCATGTTACTCCCAAAACAAACAAAACAGAAAACTGCTCTCCTGCCTCTTCTTGTGTCAAACCTCAATTTGTATTCTGACTCTAGGTGAGGGAAGAGTATGGAAACATCTTGTCCAGATGCTGTGCACCTCAGAAGAAGAGCTACTCAGAGTTCAATTCCTCCCATTCCAGCAAAGCACGTGTAAGTATTATTTATATTTCACTGCAGTGGGTCTTGGCTAAATAAGGGATGCTTTCATTGCTCTCCAAACAACAGTAAATTCAATCCAACATTTACTATCCAACATAGTTTAACATTTGATCTGTAATGGGAATGCCAGCGACTGAATGGGCTTAAGTCATTGCAGGTTTAATTAGAGCACCTTGCAAATGCAAACGGCTAATTCTACCATAGGTTCTGAAGATGATGAGGTATTATGGGTAATGTAAAGTAAAATGCATACACTGCAAACTCTGTCCTGAAAATGAAAGTACACTTAAAGTGTTTTCCATGACTGACTAAATGATCCCTCCCTTGCATCATCCTCAGGCAACCAAGAGCACCCAGGACACAGGAGAATCTCACATTTGAGGAGCAGAACAGTGACCTGGGAGAAAAGTCTGATATGCTGAAGACCGCTATGTCGGATATACAGTCAGCTACTGCTCTCTCATTTATAGCCAACGCACCAGTTTCCATGACTGCAAAATTTTGTAAATAGTATCATTCTTTACCACGAGTGGGTCTTAGATAATTAGATAGTGAATTAAAATAACCTAATGCAAATTAAGGATGAAAAATACCTTTGACTGTATTACCATAATATAGATTATTATAGTCATCAAAAGCTGTTAACGTTTCAGACAATTAGAGTCCACAATGTGCTTTACTTTCATGCACATACTTATTTTATTAGTGTTTCTCTAAAAAAAAAAATTTAAACACACACACACACACACACACAACATTAGTCAAATGTACGAAAATGAATCCACAAAAGCTGATTTTGGACCAAATGTGTGGTGACATTGTGGAAACCTGTCTGATCAGGAACACATAATAATACTTGTTGTGTCATCCAGGTACTTTATTGAACCAGCAAAGACAATCTAAGAAATATTTCTCACACAAGCACTTTCTTTTGTCCACAATCTTTAAATTGTTACCATTTAATATGACCCAAAATACAAGGAAAAGTATGAGACAGAGATATATTTTTATTGTATTTTTGTGTATATATTGCTGGGCAATTCTATATGTATATATATTTGACTGCATTCATGCTCCGTGTATTATGTCTAAATATTTAAGAAAGGTTTGTTTGTTACCAAGTTCAGATAACACATGTTTCAAAACTGGAATTTTAAAGATAGCTTTAGTTATTATTGTATTCTGGAATAATATTACAGTTGTAGACATTTGTTTTGATAGGGTAAAATAATTAGACTATTTCCAGTTTACCTGTTACATCTTTCCTAGTGTGTGAATTATTTTGAATGATGTTTTAAATATTTGTAAGTGTTTTCATCTTTTGTCCTGGGAGCTTTAAACAAAATAAATATTTTGATGTACCTCATGGTTAAGGCCTCTGTGTAATGGCCTTCCCACCACTGGCCTTAAGTTGTTTGATTTAATATGGAGAATAAACTAGCTATGAAAAGCAGAAGGGCTTTTATTCATGTGTTTATGTCAGAGGTCCAAAATTGAAAATGCAAACTTAAATCTTTCAACAACGTTTTGTTATAGAGCCAACAGAAAATAATTGCAAAACTTTTCACCTTCATGTTTGACACCCGGGATTTGCCTGCTTGACTTAAAAGACAGAAGCAGTTACACACACAGAGGAAATGAGAGACTCTCTACTCTTCCTTCCTGTTTATGTGAGATTATGAACATGATGGCCTCAAAAACAGCTCTGAAGTCTCGAAATTGGTACTTGAATTTTAACAAGCAAACAGGGAAGCATGTTTACTCTATAACACTCTATAAAGTGGCATCACAGATTCCCTCTTTAAACGGTTTCAAACCTTAGAAGAGTGAGCCTCGGAGCATCTTTTGGTTTACATTCTCCTTCTTGGAACATTTTTAAACACATTTAATATTTTTAGATCCAAAACATTCTGTCAGGTTGATTTTCAGTATATTGTGGCGAATGCTTGAGACGTTTAAACATGCTGTTCCAAACTCCTCTGATAACTCTAGCCCCAGTCAAAATATAGTTATCTTTTTGTTTTGAGCTATCATTGAGAATTAGAGAATGTTAGCAACAGCTCTCTCTGCATACGAGCATCCAGCCATTTAGCCAGCAGTGGATCAATACTACACTCTGCTCCAATGGATCGGCGAACAGTATGAATAGATGGAAGGAACATATCCAGACCGGGAAGGAGAATGGAAAATGCAGGTCCAGTGTGTTGAGATAAAATAGCAGCCAACTCTCTGGAGAGAGGGGGAGAGAGAGAACGCCGGACCGGGCAGAAAGAGAGAATGAGAGCAAATGACTGTGAACCAGTGTGATAACTGAATGTGGGGGATCGGACAGCTCTGCCGGCAGGAGGCACATTCATTCTCTTACTTATTCTAAGGAATCCAAAACAATCCAGTGCTCATCTGGAGTCATCTTGTTGTAAGTTTCATTTAATATTCAAAAATGTTTTAATGGTAAATAACTAGATAGCCCCGCGAACCTGCAGAAGATTAAGTGGTGTACAGATAATGGATGGATGAATAACTAGATAGTATAATGTGTACATTCCTCTCCTGTAATGTCTAAAGACTTGGAGCTGTAGGACAGCTAGGATTCCTCATTGACTGGTGATTCCGTATTTTACCTGAATTGTTTGCTCGTCGATGCTTTGTTTTGTTTGAAAAGCACAGAAATAGAGGAATAAAACAAGAGATTCAAATCTGTGGTGTTTGAGAAATAATATACTATCCTGTATCTGTCTGAAGAATTTCCATAGTAAACCAAATCATGGTTGACGGCTCTCTTTTGTTACACCCTCTCAGTCCTGAATAAAACCCCAGGATCCCTGTAACTCATGCAGTTCCTCTATAATTTCCCCACACACAGAGGAATAGCTTCTCTAGGTACGCTCAACAGAAACCTCCACAGTTTATGTTGAGGTTGATAACAAAAGAGATAAGCAATAAACACAAAGAGAGATTCAAAGCATTTGGCTTTCTATGCTATCTCACCGGAAACTGGAAATGATTAACCCAAACCTCTTCTTATATAAAGCCATGCCAGTTCTTGGAACCTTTTGCTATTGAGGGGCTCTTTAAAGTCCTTGCACATTATTGCTGCGTGACACCCCTGTAAAAGGCTTAGATTAGAATCATTCCGGAGAGAGAATACATTTCACCAAATACCAAGCCTAGTGTCACAATAGGGTGAAAATTGCTTATGCAAATTGTCACACCCTGCTGGTTAAAGTTTAATGACATGTATCAAGCACAAAAACAAAGACAAGATTGTTGTGCCTGAAATTGCTGTGTAAAATTATAATTGAGTTTAGCTTCACACTGTGCTTGGTTTCAAGTTAAACTGGTAATTGGCTCCAAAAATAGGTGAACAAATTCAAGTTATTACGAATCCCCCCAGCTTAAAACAAATCTCATCCTCGCTTTCAAATAGACATACACAGTGAGGCATCATGACAGCTCAGCCCAAAACTAAATACTAGCAGAAATGAAGTAATGAGTTAGAAAACGTCACGCAAGGAGTTGATGAGCAGAGTTTCCAGAGGGGGTGAAAAATAAATGAACAAGGGGAATTCATGGCAGGTGAGAGATCTAAAGAGTGGAAACAAACGTGTTCCAAAAAACAGCATTTTGTGAAACAGGTATAAAAAGCCTGTTGTGCAAACTGCCCCAAAAATGACTCAAGTTCCCTATATTTCGCGGCTTTTCAATATGTGTTGTTTTTATGTTGCATGTTTTATTCTGGGAAGCACTTTGGGTTACTTTTTATTGTATGAAAAGTGCTCTATAAATAAAATTTGATTTGATTTGATATGTCCAAACCACAATGGCACAATATGTAATATCAATGAACAGTCATGTTTTTGAAAGTTTCCCTTTGTGAGCGTGCATATATTCATGTATTCCAAGCAAGCACTTAATGCATGATCTTGCATTCAAGGCTGAGACTAAAAAACGCTGGGGAAACGCTCTGGCAGGGTTTCATCCACTCCTCTTCATTACCGTCTGGGCACAAATAGCTCTTCTAATTAAGGTCTAAATCCCAAGTGTGACTTGCAAACCACTTGTTGTAATGAGCCTTTGAGCTACCCAGTGAAGCATGTATCATATAGCATCCATTGCTCATGATTTTGTTCTCCGTTGTTCTGCTGTCTGTTACGTCTTTGAGAAACCTTTTAGATGCCAGCACAAGATTTGAACTAAAGCACATATTTAAACTTTGCCTGCACTTCTCTGTAGATGATAACGAAGATGATGGCAGTTTCTCCATTTGCTACCTCCTCTTCACCACCCATCCTCCACCAGAACATAAAGATGAACTCTTCTGATCAGCCAAGTCCCTGGTCGAACAATAGCACCTCGCCACCTGTCCAACCGTCGGGTTTAGGGATGTCCTGCTTCACTATGATATTCGGCGCCATCTCCAACCTCTCTGCTCTGGGCATACTGGCAAAGACCCATGTTAGATTCCGCCGCCAGTCCAAAGCACCATTTTTCCTGCTAACAGTGGCTTTGCTTTTGGCAGACCTGGGAGGTCACGTGGTTCCAGGTGCCTTTGCATTGTATCTGCACGTAGATGAGAGGTATAAAGTACAGGCCATGAAGCCCACCAGCATATTCTGTCGTGTCTTTGGAGCAAGTATGGTGTTTTTTGGCTTATGCCCTTTGTTGTTTGGTTGTGCCATGGCAGTGGAGCGCTGTGTGGCTATCACCCAGCCGTTTTTCCACGCCTCTATGATTACAGTGACTCATGCACGACGAGTTGTGTTATCCCTTTCCTCTCTTGCACTTGTGCTGGCTGTTCTACCTTTGTTTGCTGTGGGAACTTATACCACCCAGTTTCCAGGCACATGGTGTTTCTTGCCTATCCATGATCCACAGTCTGCAGCGGACAGTACTCTGGCTCTGGCCTTTTCAAGTCTGGGTCTCACTGCACTCACCCTTTCCCTGCTCTGCAACATCCTGAGTGGTCTGGTGCTGCTGCAGACCAGAATGAAGTACCACTGTGCTAATACAAAACCCGCAGTCCGCTGCGATCGTCGCACATCATCTGCATCGTCTTCGTCCTCATTTTGTTCGTTGGACGTGGAGATGATGACACAACTGGCGGCGATCACTGTGGTTTCCTGTGTCTGCTGGAGTCCCTTTCTTGTGAGTTTGAAGGATTTATTTCTATTTTTAGAATATTAGATTTACAATTACATTAGATTGGATAAAGTATGACATGCACCTTACGAGTAATTATGCTTCTCCTGCCTTACAGATCCACATTCTTGTGATGCAGCTCAGCCAAACCCACAGGGCCGCAGCTCGTGTGAAAGATGGGTTCCTTCTTCTGGGCTTACGCATGGCCTCCTGGAACCAGATCTTAGACCCTTGGGTTTACATCTTACTCAGGAGGACGGTGCTTTTCAGAGTTTGCTGTGGTGTTTATACACGGAGAAACACAGTGACAGCAAACAGCTCCGGTGCAGACACACGCAGACGAGCCTCCAGTTTGCAATGACTGTAGTTCTCTTGGACTTTTCTCTCTTGCAATGAAATAAGTCATTTTTTAAATGTATGTTGTGAAAAATATATGAGTGTAAATGTTGCTGTTGTGTTTAATAGCGTTTGGTGAAGTCTATATTTTGCAAGGCTGCAAGTGGAGGCGTGAATAAGAGATTTAAAAAAAAAAGAGGATTTCAACTACATTTCACAACATTTAGTTAGTAGTCTGTGTCGCTTCTGTTATCAATAGCTGCCACCTGCAAATCCGGTGCGGTTGGGCATTTGGGCGGGATTAATTTCGTCCAACCGAAAATGAGAAAAGCTTGACAGGCTCCGACTTTAACCAATAGCTGAGCTGCTGGACGGAGACCCCCGTGGTGGGCGGTGCTTCTGTGGCAGTGACTCTATTCAATATGGAGTACAGAAAATAGCCTGATTCACTCTGTATTTCACTGCTAACAGTCCGGTTCCCGGCAGTTTTGCCACACGGGGCACCAACTATAAACTCTCCCTCGCAGATGCCAGCCGACAGGACTCGTTGACGTATTTCTGAATTTAGCTAGTTCGACTGTAAACCGCGAACTACCTAAAAAAAAACAACCGCTGAGACACTTTTAAAAAACTACCGAGTTTCCACGAAAACGCCTCATTGTAGCTGCTCTCGACGCTCCGTACAGCCGCAGGACGGTGTGGAGTTCACGGTCGTTTCCGTCAAAGTTACTAGCTAGCTAAGAAAGTTGTGCCGGCCGGCGAGGTTATCGGGTGAAAGGTGACATCGCTCCAGTGTATTGACTCGTAGGTAAGTTGTGCGTAATATTTGCTCAGCAGTGATGGTTTGTGTGACCCTGAGTGGAGCCCGTTGATGTAAACCGCTTGAATGAGAGTTGAATAACTTTAATGCTAATTTAAACCCCCGCTTAGTGCTTTTGTGTCATGTTAGCTGCTATTTAAAAAACTTTCCCGTGTGTACCAGCCTGCACTACACTCGCCTACTTCAGTGTCCTGAGTGTGTAAGCTTTAGCTCAAGCCCATTCTTTTGTAAAAGCCCATCTTTCTCCTTTTTACTCCGTGACAAGAATGCACAATGCGGCGAGTGTCTCAGCCTCTCTGGGATCCGTGGGACTGTTGCGCCTCTTCGGGGTGTCCTGGTCCTGGAGTCTGGTAGCAGGCCTTGGTGTTTATCTGGGCACAAAAAGCTGGAAATACTTCTACATTGCAGCCCGCACCGCCAAGAGGGACCTCAAGTGAGTGAAATGTGTCCCAATAACGTAGTGATGCTTGTGAAGTGTACATGTTGGTACTTAGATGTGCTCTGCTCTTCTTTTTCCTCCCACACTCACCAGTGGCCTGTATGTGCTGTTGAGAGTGAAGCTGGCTTTGTGGCGTTACATGCGGAACAAGGGAAACAATATTCCTTCCATTTTCGCCCAGACAGTAAAACTCCACCCAAATAAACCAGCACTGATCTATGAGGCCACAGGGGAAACTTGGACCTTTACCCAGCTGGATGAGGTCTGTAATGCAGTAGCCCACTGGGCCAGAGGTCAAGGATGGGTCTCCGGGGATGTGGTGGCCCTCTTCATGGAAAGCAGGCCCTTGCAGGTGGCGCTTTGGCTGGGCTTGGCCAAGGTTGGGGTGGAAGCTGCGCTCATCAACTTCAGCCTCCGCTGTGATCCCCTTCTGCACTGTATTGGGGTATCAGGGTCAAGGGCGATTGTGTTCGGAGCTGAGCTCGCTGATGGTAAGAATGTGTTCAACAAGTTAGGAAACTGGGCAGATTATGGAATACTATCTGACCTCCTATTTGGTAAATTATTCAGAATGTCACATTGTCATTGCAACCAAAGATACTGACCAATCTGAGCTACAAATTTAGTGTTTAATTCGTTAAACAATTTTTTCTGTCACCATACAAATCTGTCAGTTTTATGTGTGGAGTCACAGTATTCAATGTGATAATGACTGTGTCTCTAACATATCATGTGGTCAGCTTGCTGTTGGTGATCATGTTGCCTGTTAAATTCTTTTTGTATCATATTTATGTGAACTTAGTCAACATAGTGTTTCTGTCACTACAAACATGTAACTCTTTTGTCTTTGTGATTTCGGGTCACTATGAAGTGCTCGAGTGTTGTCAGTTTTACAGGAATTATGGTATGACTTCAGGAATGAAATTATAATCAGTCTGACATTGTGTAAAAATGTTGTTGTTGCAGCAAAATATAATTTTTGGCATGAATGTACAGTAATACGGACTCTAGAGAGCTTGGACTGACCTGTCTGGTGTCCTTGTTCCTCTTCCTGAATGTCAGCCATGATGGAAGTCAATTCGGCCATCAACCAGTCCATGGTACGGTTTTGTACTGGAGACCTCGGTGCAGAACATCTGGCTTGTCTTGGTGCTCAGTCTCTGGACCCAATTTTAGCCACTGCATCAAGACACCCCCCTTCACCTTGTGTTCCCCCCAAAGGCATGAATGGTGAGTACCTTGTCCCCCATTGAACTCAACTCTGCTCTGACATTTAATCTTTATGGTGATGAGGAGTTCTATTTTAAATGCCCTCTTCAGTTTCAATATGCTGTTGCTTAGGTCATCTCTGTTTTTTGGTCAGTTCAGAATTCCCAAAGTGTTCGTTCCACAGTCATTTATTTTTCTCACTCTTCTATTCTGGAACTGCCTTTTAGTAATTACTTAACGGAAGCCTGATAATACCTTACTAAATACTGTGAGTCAATATTAATGTGAGACAGAGTCATTTTTCTCTTGACAGCTGTCTGGAGTAGACTGTGTACTGTCTGGATAATAAACCATATCCCAGACCAGTGCTAAATCTGCCTTAGATGTATGAATATGTAAGTCATCATTAAAGGTGTGAGCTTGAGATACATGAAACATAACAAACCAGAAGGTCTGCATTGCTCAAGCACAACAAAAACAAAACAATGATTATACTTTCTGTTCTGTCACTCTTTGGGCTTGTGTGGCATTCAAGCAGTAAATTAAATGTGAAGACACTTGTATGTATCTTAAAATTGCACACTGCAATTTTAATGTTCGGTTGTATTCGCCTCTGCAGACCGCCTGTTTTATATTTACACCTCTGGGACTACAGGACTGCCCAAGGCTGCCATTGTCGTACACAGTCGGTATGTTTTCTTGAACAGCCACTCACAAAAAAAGCCTCATCCTCCAGATTTGTCTCAGTCGCTGCACAGCTAATAATAAATGTCTATGAATCTGTTGTTTTCCTCTGACAGCTACTACAGAATTGCTGCTTTTAGCTATTTTGCCTTTCGCATGCGCTCTGATGACGTTATCTACGACTGCCTGCCTCTCTATCATTCAGCAGGTATGTGATGCTACTCTCCAGCTTTTGATGAATACACTTTTATACTGCAAGTTAGATTTACCTAAATACTTTCTCTTCTTCTCAGGTAACATTATTGGAGTTGGTCAGTGTCTGATCCATGGCCTCACTGTGGTTGTTAAGAAGAAGTTTTCTGCCAGCCGCTTCTGGGAAGATTGCATTAAGTACAACTGCACTGTAAGAGCTTATGCTTGTGAAATATTCAGAGGTGCCGTATTTGATTAAATCAATAACTATGAAACATTAATTTTTCAACAAGTATTGAAACCATAACAAGATCTCTTTCCCCTTGCAGGTGGTGCAGTATATTGGTGAAATCTGCCGCTACCTCTTGTCTCAGCCGGTGCGGCCATCTGAGAGGGGCCACAAAGTTCGGCTGGCAGTGGGGAACGGATTGCGCCCCAGTGTGTGGGAGGCCTTTACAGAGCGTTTTGCAGTGGCACAGATTGGCGAGTTCTATGGAGCAACTGAGTGCAACTGCAGCATTGCCAACATGGATGGCAAGGTCAGCAATCATTGTGTTACTACTGTCTTAGCTAATGCATGTGAAGTGGATCAGAATTTCGCATGTTCTGTCCTGTCAGGTGGGAGCTTGTGGGTTCAACAGTCGCATTCTCCCCAATGTGTACCCTATCCGTCTGGTGAGGGTGGATGAGGACACCATGGAACTTGTTCGGGACAGTCGAGGCCTCTGTGTACCTTGCCGCCCTGGTAATAAATATCTGTACTGCAACAATGACTTTGTTTGATGTAGTCCGTGACTTTGAAATATATTGATCTTTTAAAAGCACTCAATTAGATCCTTCCATGCCTCGCAGGGGAGCCAGGGCTTCTGGTAGGTCGCATCAACCAGCAGGACCCATTACGGCGTTTCGATGGCTATGCTAATCAGGATGCTACAAACAAGAAGATAGCTCACAATGTCTTCAAGAAAAATGATTCTGCATATTTATCAGGTTACCAGTCACTTTTATTTTCTCTCAGTGCATGTTTATATTCACTCAAATCATTTTTCAGTTATCATTTTAAACATTTGCAACAATAAACCTGAGCATTTTAAGTGTTCAAGATAAAAATAATTATTCTTCATTACATTACATATGAAAGTTGAAACAAAAAATGAAAGGTAAGACAGTTTTGGATTGCCAAATGTCTTTTGTCAGTGCTCAGTCGGGGTAATGGGCTTTGATTATTTAGCCGCACTTGGACTAGACATGGAGTTTTTTGGCCCAAAGCTGTAAGTTTGCTTTCTTTCTTCCCAAGGTGACGTGCTGGTGATGGATGATCTGGGCTACATGTACTTCCGCGACCGCAGTGGGGACACCTTCCGCTGGCGAGGGGAAAATGTCTCCACCACCGAGGTTGAGGGCGTTCTTAGCAGTCTTCTGGATCAAACTGATGTGGCTGTGTATGGTGTGGCAGTGCCAGGTGATGGTTAACTTTGTATACTTGTAGCAACACATTGGAATAATAACTGTCATCTCTTTAATGCATAATGATTTTGACTGTTCTACTACTAAAAGCTACATATTTCTAATCAGGTGTGGAAGGTAAGGCAGGTATGGCTGCCATTGCAGACGCTACTGGGACTTTTGACTGCAACAGTTTCTTGAAGAATATCCAGCGAGCGCTTCCTTCCTATGCTCGCCCTGTGTTCCTGCGAATCTCCCCACATGTAGACACCACAGGTAAACTGTCCCCGCTTTCTTCCTGACTTAAAAAATAAATAAATCACTGATGATTTCACATGAAGTAATTGACTTTATGTGTCTCAACATTCATGTATAGGAACATTTAAAATCCAGAAAACCAGGCTGCAGAGGGAGGGATACGACCCACGACTCACAACTGACCAGATCTACTTTTTGAACACGAGAGCTGCGCAATATGAGGCTGTGGACGAGGAGCTATACAGTGCTATAGCAGAAGGAAGAATGTCTCTATGAAATGGAGGCCATAGCAGGGCTGTCAGGGTGTCTCAGTTTAACAAATGCTGTTGAAAGACAGACTAACGTATGCATACAGCAGTGTCTGCATCACTCAGTTTTGGTGCACACGTTGGCTGGATTATAACCTTTCAGGGAACAAGAGTAGAGAGGACTACTTACATAGGCTGTTACAGATGATGTTTTAACACTGTATAAGTAACACACCAGAACATGACATGAGGGCATGTATACCCTTTTAATAGCTTCTTTTCAATTATTAAGCAAACACCTCATAAACCCTTTGAGCGTCACCGCACATAGAGTGGATATCGTCCACAACCATTTTGAAGTAGGATATGTGTTACAGTAATATTGCTAGGACAGAAAGGGTAGTATCAGGTCAAACTTTGTTACAGGGTATGTACCCCTTTATGAAATATGCTGAAAGGTTAGCTCTGTGTAGGTTTAAACAATACTATTGTGTTGCAGCTGTGTGTTTGAATGAGGAGATTGGACTTCAGCATGCAGTATACGTGGCTACTAGTTCAAACACTAACCGTAGAATGTTTAAAGTTTTTTTTTTATGCAATGGAAAACTAATCCCACTTGTCAGGTATGAACCTCACGGGCGCGGGTTGGCAAATACACAAACATTAATGTATGTGCCTTTTATGAAACTCCACATCTTTCTTTATTTTTTTTTTCAAATGCTTTTTTTCAGGAAGGAGATCAAATGAATGTGGAAATCACAGTACTGATCCTGTGTCATGCAAAGCTGAGTCACACATAATGACAGTCATTTTATGTAACAAATCTTATCAGTGTATTAATATATATAGGTGTTTCAGGATTGTGGAGATATTTACAATCCCAGACCTCCCAGATTACATTTGTTTTGATGTAACGCAAATAAAATATTTTAAAATGTGTTTGTTTCATGTCATTTCATTAACAACACTTGAGAGGTGAGTTTTTTTTTTTTTTTACCTTTAATGGCATTGCCCTGCTGTAACTTGACTGTACAAGCCCATTATTATCTCTTGCAAAAGAAAAAATAGATCAAATCTCACAAGGTTCAGAAACCATTTCTTTCATTCGATTTTAATACAAACAAATTAGTCTCTGAGGTGACTTAATGGTCCGTTGATATGGATATCCTTGTGGGTAGGACTTTCAGTGGATGCTCTTTGCAAGCCGTACAAAAGTAGGGAAAGGCTCTGGGTGTGATGATACCTGTGAAGGTGTAGAGCGGTGTTCTCTCTCCGGGGTCGTAAAAGGTCACCTTCCCTCTGTCCATGTCTAAAACCACTCTTATCACTTCAGGCCTCTTAGTCATGTTGAGCGGCTCCCACGGCGCTGTGCAGGCCTTATGCTCTCCATTGCGAAACCTTATAGTCCAGAATCCCTCTGCTGGTGTTAGCACATGCTTCCCCTTCCTGTTGATTGAATCGCTGGCTACTCCGACCACCCAGTAGGTATTGTCGTTCACCTCAACATCCCAGCTATGACGTCCAGATGAATAGCCCTCAGCACCCAGCATCTCAGCACTGATGTCGAAGCGTTCTGGGTTGTCTGGTAGCTTGAAAATCTGGGTAGAGTTCTGCACTACTGTGAGATTCTCAGAGAGGATGAAGCAGCTGGCTGCTGTGTTCGGATCCAGAATCACCGGATCTTGAGGGAAATACAAGAAAAGTTACTAATATGACAGGAAAAGAACAGAACAGTAAAACATGACGAATTATCATTTGAGAAACTCACAGTATTTTACTATGCTCTTCATCTTCTCCCACACTTTAAATTTCAGGGAGCCCAAGTGCTTGCCAACATCCATCAGAGCACCAGAGATCATTTGTGGATCAAGGGAACGTCGCCAGGTTCTGAGAAGACACTTCAGCAATTAGTTGTTGAGAATTGTGTCTGTCAAGCTGTATTATCATAGAAATAGATGTAGTATTTGCATTTACCTCTTTATTGTTTCCTTGTAATTCTGAAAACAAAATTGAGGAGAGCAACTTTCATGAAATGATGTGCGTATGAACGTACAACAAATTCAGGTTCAATTCTAATCGTCATATCTACCTTCAGAAAAGGGATAGCTTGACTTTGCATCTCCTGTTCCACTAATCTGATGGTGTTAGAAAGAGAAGCCACTTCATTGCTCATCTCCTCCATGTTCTGGTTAATAATCAGATTCTTCTGATCCTCCTCAGCCTTTAATGCAGAAAGTCTGGCAGCCTCCTGCTCTTTCAGGAACTGGTGAAGAGCTTCAAATTCCTCTTTGATCTGTGCTTCAGTGTGTTCCGCTTGGTTCTGGAAAGAGACATGATTGACAGGTAATCTTTGCCTCCACACCTCGGCTCTTTGGTATGTTCAAAGTAACATTTGGCACTGATGGGACTGACAGTACCTTGACATGTTCTGCCATTTCCTCACAGACCATTTTCGCTTTCTTGCACAGCTGCAACTTTTCCTTCAAAGGCACGAGTGCAGTCTTCAGCTCCTCCTAAAAAGTCAGCGACAGGGCATGAGCTCTTAAAAACAAGGTCAGTATGGCAGGTGGCCAAGCTGTCAACACAATGTGGGGCTTTCAGCTGTCACATACTCCATGGCAGCATTCCATGTATATGCAAAGCTGCACAATACGGCAGCATCAAAGTAATGGGAGAAATTTATGGAAGAGGATCTATTGTGCTGGTAACAAAAAGCTTAAGAGTCCAGAAAGGAACTAAATATGGCAACCACTGGATTTGTTTCATATAAGCTCTCAAGGTTTCCTGGTCTCGAGAGCAGGCACAGGAGGGCAGCAGTAGAATGGATGCAGCATTACAGAAACCTTGTGGGAGTCAAGTTTCAGTCCTTTCAGGACCCCAATAGCAACAGCAAACCAAATATATAAATCTATTATTAGAATGTTAATGAACTCAGCCAAAAAACCTTCACACATACTGTGTCAGCATATCTGGCTTAGAGAAGTACAAAAGTAAGAAGAAGAAAAATCTAAACCAATGGCAAACAAAAAAAATTATGCATTTTCAAATGTTGGCAAGCTGTAAATTAAGATAATGTCCATTCACAATGTGATACTTCTGGTTATGAAATAGTGAATAGCCTTTAAGACTTATTTGAAAAAATATCCAATGAAACTACTCAAATATGATTTTCAAACTAAGAAAATCATCTTATTGTAATTCTGAAGGCACACCCTTTCTATTGTTGACCTTAGGTTGTAGTTAGTAAAGACATACATGTAGTTCACCATTCAAACAATGTGAATTGGTTTCCCAGGCATGGATTAAGCCTACTGTCTAGACTAAAACTTTTTTCAGTGGAGTTTATCATTTGTCTTTTAGTATAAGAGTAGGTGTGATCCATGTCTGGGACACTGGCTGACAGACAGATATTTCAACAAACATTTCATCATCATTTGTTCCAGCTGCAATCACTGGAAGGAAAAAAGAGGAAAATATTTTGGGCAATGCAAGATTTCTTAAGCAGCTCGTGTCGCAGTCAAGTGTGCAATGAAAATGTCCTAATAAAAAACCCTGGTGTGACCTTAACATGCCTACCTTACAGTCATGAGCACCTTCCCCAATGGGATAGAGCCTGTGCCCATTGTGTGCAGCTGCCTTCCCACACACAGCGCAGATCGGCTCCAAGTCCTCCAAACAGAAGAGTGTGAGCTTTTCTCCATGTTCTTTACAAGCGTCTGGGTCATACTTGCTTCTGTCTTCCTTGAAGGATTCGCAGGCCTTAGCCAGCATAGAGCTCACCACTACTTGATCCATGGAGCAACGGCGCCAGCACAGAGGACAGTAGTGTGACTCCCTACTGCCTTGTGTGTCCCAGCTGTCTGTTAGACAGGCTTTACAGAATCTATGCCTGCATGTCAGTACCACTGGCTGGCTCAGAATGTTTCCACAAATTGGACAGGAAAGGTCCTCCTCAGCATGAGCACGTCTGGTAGCCATGCTTAATCCCAGTGCTTGGATGATAAGGCAGGATCCCAAGCCCCTCCCATGTCTCAGGAAAGCTACCTCATCTTAACCTCAGAAATAAGTGTTAATACCTCAGCTCCCAAAGGCATATCCCATGTTATGCAGTGCGGTGTCTAGCATGCACATTGCGCGTTCTCAAATAAACACCACCCCTCGGAAGAAAATTAATTTCACTTTACATTCCGGAGATTGTATCTGTGCAGATCAAATAATATAAACCCAAGGATGACAGAAGAGTGTGAGGCGATAATGGGATATCTGCACTCGAGAGGGTGTTTCGATTACAGCTATGTTATGATCATGTCTACTGTCTGTGAAAACAGCCAGTCATGGTGTAATGAAAGAGTTTACTGAGAAACAATGACCAAAATAAGACTCAGGGTGTGGGGTATAAATAGACAGAAGTGGTGAGCACTAGCTTTGGGCATCAGCTTTTTAGGAACTGACTCAAAGTGTGACAGTAAATATCTTTGCTGACATAAAACAAGAAAGAGTTCATTTATTTAATTAGAATGAACTAAAAGCAAAGTGTGTGCGCACAGTAGCATCTTGAAGGTTAATTTGTTAATTCAAAAGTATTTAACAGTAAGCTGAGCCGGTTTGTAATGTAATCCAGTATTTTGTTGAGCAACTGAGATATCATTGCTGCCCCAAAATAGGTCGAGTGCGTTGATAGAGAGAGAGAGCATAGGGAATGTGATCCTGCCATTAGAAAACACTGTTTGGGTCAGTGCTGCTTTAGCTCTTGTTGACAAAAATCTCTGTGAATGCCCTTACATCTCAGATATGCTCTGTAAGGATTCACAGTCTGCTAGATACCAGGTAGGAGAAGTATTTTTAGTCCATTTCTATAGTATAGACATACCCTGATTTAAATTATTATTATTATAGTGTAATATAAAGTGTATATAAAGTGTAGTAAATACAGATTTAATTTCTTCTCCATGTCCACAGATCCCCTAAAAGGCTCCAAACACATCCCAGCAAGTCATGTCAACATTATAGAAATTACAAGTGAAGGGGCATCTGAATGCATTCTGTTTAGTGTTAAAAAAAATAAAAATTCAAGTCACCTGCCCAAAGCAATCCCTCCCCAAATAAGTGATAGTCTTGTTGAAAAGCCAAAATGAACATTTGATTTGTGTTCATGCCAGTGCCAGGCCAGGAGTTCAGAGCCATTGATAGTAACAGCAAACTGACAGGAGTCAACAGACCCCCACATGCATATATACACACAGTGCAGCCATGCAAGAATAGTAGTTGCTCTGCATGCAGCCAATGGACAGATAGCAAATATGATTTTTAATGTGTATATATTTGAGTTAAAAACCCATTGTATGTTTATTAATATTCCATACCAGTCATTTTCAATAATGCAATTTAAAGCTACAGATGAAAATCTATTCTGAATATTCAAGTTGGTTTTGCTAAAATTGCTACATTTAATTGCTAAAATGAGTCTGTTTATCTGAAAATTGCCTCTAAGTGCTTAAGATGAAATTAATTGAGAAAAGACACATTTAATCCTTTACTCTGTAGGCATAAATATGTTTGCAAACCTGTGTGTGTGTGTGTGTGTGTGTGTGTGTGTGTGTGTGTGTGTGTGTGTGTGTGTGTGTGTGTGCGTGTGCGCGCACGTAGGCAAGAGATAATGAGGAGGTTAAAAGGCATTACAGTTCACAGAGTACTGAGCCCATGGGGAGGAGCAGGGAGTTTTCTGTGGATGTTACAAATTGTGTAGCTTTTCTGTAGGTCTTATTTTCAATTTCCATTATATTGTTTATAACATTGATAATTGCCCACTCTAAGGAAAACCATTACTGTTAAGACAATGTAAATACTGACACATATTTTTCTAAAGAAAGAAAGAACGTCAGCCTTACTTTATGCTAATGCAGCAGAACTTAGGTTGATGTTTTTTTATTCTGCTTACCTTACAATCCCTGAATGCCTCCTTTATGGGATATACCATGTGATCAATATGCAGGCTTGATCTGCAGCACGTGGAGCAGACAGGCTCCAGATCAGCTATACAGAGGAGAAGCAGTCTCTCGCCATGTGCTTCACATGATTTACGTGGAAGTCCAAGTCTCTCTTTAAAGCAGAGAGGACACTCTTTAGAACCATGTTGTATCCAGAACTGCTCCAAACAGTCATTACAAAAGCTACGACCACAACCAATGCAGCAGAGGACCACTGGAGTCAGGAAGATTTGTTCACATACAGCGCAGTATGACTCGTCCACACTCTCACATGGGATGTCGACCTCCATCTGTGAAATTCAACACAGCACTGATGGGTCTTGGCCAGGCATTAAAACATGTAAGGCCAAGTACACTATGTTCTCGCATGTTCTACTTTAGTCCTGCAGCAGAGGAGAGAGAGAAAAAGTGACCCAGCTCATCTATCAACATGCGAGTCAAAGGACAGTTTTCGGATTAGCTTCAAACCAGGATAATAAAAAACTGAAAAACACACAAATTCATCTCATATTGACATGATGGGATTAGATTCATGAGCCAAATGATGAGCCCTACAACATTTATTCATAAAGATATGTAATCTTGTAGTATCAATACTAAAATATTTATACAGTTACAATACAATTTAAATTAAGTAAGAATCTTTGTTTGTCTCTATTAATCAGTTATAGGGTTTATTAGGCACCAATTAAAAATATCAAATTATTGACTGGACCATTTTCAAAAGCATGTACAGTGTAACAGAGGAAAAGGATCATTAGTATAGCACTGATTTTTGTATTTTAACAGCAGATACTGAATGTTTCAAAGATACATTTTCTTCAGGAATATTAATTCTAGCTTATGTATCTTAACTTAATGTGTGCTGCCTTCTTATCCTCCCTCCCTCGTGCACACTTTCAACTAGTATTTCTTATGAACTAGGTTCTGTTTGATGGGTGCATATTCAAAAAAAGTTATTTTTTTAAATCACATGGTCCACTTTATTGATTTTCACACAGGAATGACAAAAGTGCAAAACAAAACACACACATCAACAAAATGCAGGACAGAACAGGCCGACATTGTACAAACAAAGATAAATATATATTAGCTAATGAATATATAAGAAAGAAATTGAATTAAAAGCTGAAGGTGTGTACGGTAAAATCTCTCATCAGTTGCACCAACAAAGGGGTGTAACACAATGGGTCTACCCAGAATACAAGCCAGAGTCATCAATACCTTCCAAAGTTTAAAATCTCAGCTGAGCTGAGTCAACACTCGGCATGTGACATTTCTTTTGTGGCTGACATGTGATTAAGGCAACCCTGAATGCATGCTCCAGTTGTACTCAGAAAAACAACAAAAATCACATGGTTCACATGGAAATGAAATGACAAAAGTGTGCTATTTAATTCTGAAATGTCAGCTTGACTTCAAACACAGTGAACATTTCAATTAGCTATAAAAAATAAAAATAAAAAAAAAGGTCAGCTGAGAGGACATGATGGAAACTGATGATGTGGCCCTATTATCACCACCAACAGTTATGAGATGTGAGATATTATGTACATTATCCAAATCAAATTTACACCGAGAGAAGTAACGATTCATTAGATTTTTATAGTTTGAAGGGCATTAAATATGATTTTTGATTAAAACATTCAATTTCTAATGCTATATAACATTCTCCTCATCATAAGGAAAAGGAATTCAAAAACAGATCAGCTGTTTTTGACCATATGTAGCCAGTGTTTCCCTGACAAAACAGTTTTTAATCATACTTAATACTTTTTGGCTTCAATAACATTTAATAATCTTCTCCAGTACAACTGTATTATTCCTCCTGTCGTGTGTACTCACTGTCCTCCCTACCAGAGGTAACTATGGCACAATAACTTCACATCAGTTTCCTGTCAGGGTGATCAGACGCACGTCCAGAGCGCTGGTGTCTGACTTCCAGGTGTTTGCTCTGGACACGGTCAAAATGCTGCAACAGCTCACTGTAATCCATCTGAGTGTGAGAGGCACGTTTAGAGGCCGTTTGCTGTTTGGAATCCATATACTTGGATTCATCCACAGTCCTCATGAGTTCTGGGTTGGGAACACAACTCAAGCGGTGGGAGAGCAGCTGGAAAGCCTGGCTCTGTGGCAGCAGCATCAGCAGACCATACAGCGCCTTTATCAGGTACGGGTTGTTCTCCACATCTAGGAGCTGCAGACGCAGGTAGGTAAAAATTGGGCTTTCTATGAGTTGTACCAGCTTGTCCACCTCCATGAGGAAATCCACCGTCACCTCCAGATTTCCAAACTTCTGGATGAGATCATAGGCGTGCTTGTAGTTCTGTGTGAGGAAACACAGCGACACAGTGGCCACAGGGTTGTGGCACCAGGAACGATACAGGCAGCAAAACAAAGCACAACTCTCCTGAGTGCGCAGGTCTTTTAGCTGGTTGCGCAACTGGAAGAGTTCAGCAGACGTGAGCAGGATGGTGTTGAGCGTCTGAACCATGGTGGAGGCAAATTTCAGGTCCTCTTCCTTCAGCAAGATGTCAGCCATGGAGTGGAAGATGTTCTCTGCATGAAGCAGCAGACACAACTGTCTGATGATGAAAGCTCCTCTGTTCTCCAGAAGCTTCCTCTCCAGACTGAAACGCTTCAGCAGGTTGATCATGAACTTGTAAAAATAAGAGTTCATACTGGGAGTGGAGGGGGATGAGTCCACTGCTTTGGAGCCTGTGCTGGGCTGCTGTCCTGGCTTGGCACCCTCTGGCACCTTGAGCTCCAGTTTGTTGTCAGTGCTGTCGCAAGAGGAGGCTTGGTCTGTTTGGCCGGCAGGGGATGATGCTATCTCAGCTAACACCTCCAGATCTTTCAGTATCACCTCATCAGACTCATCAGAGAGTGTTTTCAGCAGCATGGGAAACAGGCTGTCTGTGTGGCGGAACATTTTGCGTGGTGTCTTGATGTAGAGGTGATACAGCCACTTAAGCACAGCTATGCGGGTCATCATGCCAGTAGAGGAGTCATGGAGATGGCGATCCAACACCTGAACAATACCATCCAGGTCCAGAGTTACTTGAGGCCTATCAGCACTTGCTGGAGTGAAGAAGCTAATATTACTGAAACCAACAGATTCTTGTGATGCGTTCAGCATATCATTGCCGTCTGCCTCAGTTTTGGGCTGGCCGTCTTCCTTGGACGGTGACTCTGTGCTTCCACTTTTTTCCTCCTCCTCCTCTTCATCATCCTCAGGGGTCACCAGTTTCATCAGACTGTGATTACAGGCACTGGCCGCTTCTTTGGTATTCTTCTTTCTGTCATCGTAGGAGAGACAAGGCAGCACTGCAGTGAGGATGCCGGAAGAGTATGGCAGCACCACCCTGCCTGCAAGCTGGATAAACTCTCTCATCCACGTCATAGCCGTCAGCTGGATCAGGTCGTTTGTTAGTTTGGTCTCATCTGCAACCTGGCAGTGGATGACCAAGATGTTGGCCATCTCAGCAAATTTCACACTGGAGGGGGTCTTCTTGATCTCCTTCAGAAACTCTCCCAGCACCACCTCACATGTCCTCCTGATCTCCTTGCTGTTGTCTCCGAGGATCTGGAACAGCCCATCCAGGATCTCAGGGAGATAGTCTAACAGGTTGATGTCTGGAACAGACTCCAGAACGTGGATCCAAGAAATTATAAACTGCCTCGCATACTGATTATTGGAGTAGATTCTCTCTCTCAGCAGGGGAACAAATGCCACTAAGTCAAACGTGTTGCTTTCTGTGACAATGTCTTTCAGCAGTCTGTCCAGGAGTTCAGATCCACTTTTCACATTGGGGTCAGGATCTGCTGCAAGCTTGCTGAGACCATCAAAAAGCAGGTTGAAGTGGGGCAGCACAGCTCCCCTGGCCACTTTCACTATGTTGTAGAGGGCCTCGCAGGCATAGTAGCGCAAACGGCTGTCTGAGTCATTAAAACACGTGAGTACAGGCTCAATGAGCTCCTTCAGATACAGACCTGAGTCCTTTCCGAGGGCGATGGAGCAAGCTGCCAGTCCAATGAGACCCCCCTTCCTGCTGTGGGGGTGCTGGGAGAGAGCAAACTCCGAGGCCAAAATCTGGATTACGTGCCTGATTTGAGTGGAGTTGTTTTGAGCCACAAACTCCCTCACGAGCTTCTCGATTTCTAGAGCCGCGACTTTCCTCTTCTCGTACAGTTTGTCATTCAGAGCCCGGACTATGTTGGGCGTCAGAGGTGAGAAGTCCTTCTCCGTGTTCATGTTCGCCGCTGCTTTCGTCCCGGGTCCGGCGCGTTTATGTCGATTTACTGGAGGAAAATATCGGTTTCTGGTTTCAATTGCAAACCAGGAAGGTTGTGATACAGCGCAGCTGACCGGCTACTTCCGCCGGAATCACGTGACGTGTTGCAACATTTATTTAGGTCCCGCTTTGTGAGCACCTTTAGCTCAAATTAGCTTGATTAGCTACGTGTCCGGATAAAGAATGTTTAGATTTTTATAGTAACGAACAGTGGCGCTTCTTGAATATTAAATCTCGCTTTCCTTCGGCTGGTTATTAGCTTCTTTACCGCCACTATCTGCAGCGATGGCGAGCCGCGTCTCTTTTCACTCACAGCTCTCGTCCATCATGGAGACGATGGCCAGGTCTGCCCTGAGTCAGGTCTGCAAACTGGTGGATGAGGACTCGGAGGAGCTGCGGCTGGAGCTGTCGCGGCTCCTGGTCGCCAATTCAGCCCTGGCGGAGAAAGTCAACAGCCTGGAGTGCGAGCTGACGATCGTAAGAAGCGACGCCCCCAAGTTGTGTCAAAGTTATCGCAGCGTAGGTGTGCAGACTGGCTGTCACAGAGACGGAGACGATCATGGTAGGCTACTACGGCAGCTCATGGTGTGAATGAAAGCATTTACTGTGTTGTTTCTCGCTTGTTTTGTAATTCTGTGACTTTTCCTCAGCATCGGAGCCTCTTACCATAGAGGGGATCTTTGGGAAAGATTGGTGTATGGATCTGTGGAAAGACAGAGACCCGTACAGTCTGCCGAGATACACTGACTCCCCACAGTCTCCTGATAAGGTGAGAGAAAGTTACACACAGTGATGGAATGTTTGGCATCTTTATGAGCAATAGACAGCTGTGTTTACAAACGAAGAACAGCTCATACAAAGATTTAAATACAAAACAATAACAATCAGAATACATAAAAATATGAATGTTCATATAAATTATTGCTGCAATAGGAAATTCTGCTTGTGCACATGTAAAGAGTCACATTTTTAAAACAAAAAAATAGTAAAATGATGCCTAAAAACTACACTTGGGAATAATGATGTGATACTGATATTTGGTGCAAACACAACACATGACGCATTGTCTTTTTTATTTTTAAACTAATCAATAAATAATAAAAGTGATCGTCAAATCATGTGTTCTTGAAACATCAAAATGCCTATCATGATTTACAGTGGTCATCATTAAGTTTTCATCAGTCCAAAGCAGGAAATTGACCCTTGAGAAGCTGAAACCACAGAATGTTTTGCATTTTTCATGATCATTGACTTAATAAATAAGTCATTAATAAATAATCAATAAATTGTTGCTCATTAATTCTCAGCCACTCATGTCAGCCCTAGTCACAGAAAAGGTTGCTGTACTGAACTACAAGTTAGCACTTTGTTATGTTTTTGTAGTCTGTAGCGACACTATCTGACCACATTACTGTGACTGAGATCAAAGAGGAGGATTACGTGGAGGAAGCTGCTAGTAGCTGCCAGCAGGAAACACTCAGTGCCCAAGGTAAGGGAGGGAAGAAGAACTGATGTGGAGGAATACACAGTGCAGATATAGCAGCGCCATATGCTTTATGAGTGTTTGACGTTTTACTTTTGTGCAACAGAACATGAAGAAAACGAGGCCGAAGAACCGGAGCAACTGTCACTTGGTTACTCGGTCGATGGCAGCTCTTGCAGCCTGTCATTTGATCCGGATGGAGAACAAGTTGCGTCTGCAGGTGGTATTGAAGAACAATCTGTGCAGCTGGTATCAATCAATGACACAGAAGAGGCCTTCAGCACTCATATCATTCCAATCGAAGAGGATGACGACGACGACGACAACGATGATGATGATGTACAGTTCATTCAAGAAAGTCAGCAGGAGCCAACATTGAACACTGCAGTTGGGCCCAGCCATGACGAGCAGCAAACATCAGCAGTGGACAACACTGAAAACTGCGACACTCTGGATAAAGATTCACATGATGACTTTAATGCAGAAACTGCCAGAGATCCAAGCACAAACAAATTTACTTGTCAAATATGTAGCAGGACATTCTTTCACAAGGGCACTCTAACACACCACATGAAGTCACACAAGTCAAACTTCTGCAGTATTTGTAAGCAGCATTTCCCTCACAGGAACAAGTTAAACTTGCACCGCTGTGTGCCTCTGGTTCCCTCTCAAAGAGTCAGTAAGTCATGTGAGTTCTGCGGGAAAACGTTTGCCAACCCGTCAGCACTGAGGATTCATTATGTCGTCCACACCGGAGAGAAACCCTACAGTTGTAACCTGTGTGGGAAAGGGTTTACCCAGAAAGGCAATCTGAAATGTCACCTACGCATCCACACTGGCGAGAGACCGTTCCGCTGTGCTAAATGTGGGAAGACATTCACGCAAAAGGTGAACCTCAACCATCATTTAATGTCGCACATAAATCGTGAGGTTGTAGGAGACCGGCCCATTGCTAGGAGACATCTTAAAAACTTGATGGCTGAAACCTGTCAGTGACAGATTGTGGCGAAAGACCAAGTAGCTTTATTTATTAGAATGCACCATGTACTGCTTCTCACTTTAGTGTAAGGGTAGTTTATGTCATGTTTGTAATGTCTGTAGTGTAGTGCTTAAAAAATATGAAATGTTTTTGTTAGTTGCGTTTTTATTTTAGCATTTCAGTGTTTTAGTTGCTCTGTCTTTACAATAAAAACAGTCATGAATGTTCACTTTGTGACTTAAACTTTATTTGATAGAACTCTTTTTTTTTATGTGACTGAAACTTTGCAGGGTTGCAAGAATCAGATTTATCATTTCAGTCTTTACATATTCAGTTTGAACAGTCTGAACAAAGCACATCTGACAGGACTTGGTGAAGGGCATGCAGGTGAGAGTAGAAAGGGGAGACATCAACAAAGATTTCTTTCTTGCATGGGGATAATTCACTCAGCTCAGTCAGTGTGGTGTGTTCAGGGGAATCAGTACAGGCAAATGTTGTGCTTAGTACAGATAATCTCATGTTAGGCTTAAAGACTGTTCAGTACAAAATAAAGTGTGGTTTAGAAAAAGAATACATTTTGGTTTGACTGCATGTTAGCAACACAATGCATTTTTGTACAATTATGATGCAGCCATTGTTTCATCAGTAACAATGTTTAGGCTAGAACAATTTCTGGAAATCACTTATTATATGATCAACACATATCAACATTTTTTTTTATTACAATTATGTTTTTCAAAGAGACTGGCCTCCACACTTTTCCCTAGAAATGAGGTATGAAATATAAATCGGTGGCGACATTGGGGAAATGACAAAAACAGAGGGAGTTGTTGCAAAGAGGTAGTTTTGAAGGTTTATGCTACATGTGTGCAAACAATAGAGCACCTACCTAAAGTAATTATTTTGGCATTATCTGGAACAGGCCTTTTGCAGCCTGAAATATGAGGTATGTATAACATGTTACACATGCATGGATGAAATGGACATGGAGTTTATAGTCATAGTTTGGATCTGCAACTGTGTCAAATCTCTTCTATGACAACTTCCTTATTAGGCATGACGTAAAACTGCTTGCTGAGGGCATTGGAAATTTTGGCAGTGAACCCCCAAATCGGTCAAACTGAATTTCACACAGTCAGATGGAAAAAGGACACATATTCTCTATACTGCTGTTTGGCTGCTGCTACACTTGTTTACATGAACCAAAACAGCAGCACTGTAGCCATATGGGCAATAAAATGAGCTTTTCTTTTATACAGATTTTAAATCTGTACTTTTCATCCATGTTTGAGGTTTATATAGACATACTGGTACATGTTGAGCCACGCTGTAGTGTAGCAGTACTTGGAGCACTTCTGGTATGACGAGTTAATTAAAACACTGGTGGTGATTTAAACCATACTTGTATGCATAACATTTCCCACAATCCACGCAGCTGTAAGGTTTTTCACCAGTATGCGTTCGGAGATGTATGTTCAGAGAGCTTTTCTGGGAAAAACTTTTGCCACAGTCCGGACAGCTGTACGGCTTTTCCCCCGAGTGCACACGCTGGTGTAATTTCAGGTACGTTTTCTGAGCAAACCGCTTCCCGCACACGGAGCAGCTGAATGGCTTCTCGCCCGAGTGTCGCCGAATGTGGACTTTTAAACTGCTCAGATAGTTGAAGATTTTCCCACAGAATAAACACTCAAAGTGTTTTGCTGGCCTCACAGGCCTTGGCTGATTGAGGTGTTCTTTGGTTGCATTCATTTGGATATTGTTCGTGTAGTCTGAGTATTCTGCGATGGCTGAAGGAGGATTTGTGTTGTCAACCAACGTGCTCATTGTTGCATCTTCTATTAACTTGTCCATAATTGATGGCTGTGTGCGTTGTTGTACTTGACCATCAGATGTCATGGGGAAGTTGTTTAAGTCCACTGACTGAAGCTGCAGGTCATCAAGAGATCGATGAAGCATGCTGTCCTCCTCAAACATCCCAACTACTGTCAAATGAGAATAAATGTGGTAAAACATTGGTACTATCAGAAAATGTAACCTGTCGTGTATTGTTTGTTTTAATTCCACACCTTTTCTGTTATCAGTGAGCCTCATCTGCTGGCCAATGGGATGCTCATCATAAATTTCCTCTTTGACAAAGATGAGATCAGGTTCTCTTTCCATCAAGTCAATTACCTACACACAAGATAAACAGAGTGATCATTCAGACGGCTGACAACATGACTGAACTGGGAAAAGCTCAATCTGGATGTGTGTGATTCACTGACCTGTGGTCCCATGCTGGTCATAGCAGCAGTCTCCACCGGCTCTCTTCTTTGAGGAGGCAGTTTCTCTTCTCTCCACAGATCCATGCACCAGTCCTTTCCAAAAACTCCCTCGATGGCTGGGGCAGGCTGGTGCTGTTCTGAACCAGGATCACAATCAGAAACCGTCAGTTTTCACACACAAAATTTTTTGACTTGGTGCTTTGTGCACACTGACAAGTAGATTTTTTTTAACGCAAGTGTTACAAGACAAGATGCAAGTGTAGCAAATCAAAACTATTATGAAAGAATATTGTACTGTAGCTGTACAGATTGTGCAGAAACGTGCGAATGGCTTGCCTGGGAATGTGCTAAATCTAACAGCATGTAGTGTAAACAACTTGAAATGTGCAAAAGCATGATAATAATGAGAAGCAGAAGCAGATGTAAATTGGGACTATTACAGATTGTTATAAACACAACAAGATTAAAAAAATAAAAAATAATAAAAAAAGATGGAACAGCATTAACTTCTAAGAATAACTCGGCTGATGGTGGCTGTATTCTCCACTAGAGCTAACCACCCTGCTGTAGCACCACTAACAGTAACATTATGCTGGATCAAAGCTCTCCAGTGTGGCTCCAGTGTGGCAGCCCACAGAGGACCGTCTGTCCACATCTCTGACCTGCAGGGTGCCGGCGGCTGACACTGTTGTTTACATGGGCCGGGTAGCTCTGCGCCTCCCTCGCCGCTCTCAGCTGGACCTCCAGCGAGTAGCACCTCTTCTTCAGCGCCTCGTTCTCCGTCTTGTGCAGCGATATCTCGGTGTGAAGGACGGAGGAACACTCATCTGCCAGGTTGCCTATTTCGACTAAGGCCGTCTTTGTTAGCTTGTCCAGGATCGCGGCTAACTGCACTCGGAAACTTCGGTTTGCGGTGTCGCACATCATATCGCCAGGGAAGCTCAATATTTCGAATTTTTTTTGGCAGGATTCCCAGAGTAACAACGGTGCTCCTTTAATCAAATCTGTGGAATAGCTGAGGCGCAAGGGATTGTGGGAAAACGGAATGCTCGCGCAACCTGCGTTTACGATGAGCACATGAACGCAGCACAGTATGTGAAACTGAGTTTCTGAGCAAATTAGATAGATAGATAGATAGATAGATAGATAGATAGATAGATAGATAGATAGATAGATAGATAGATAGACAGATAGATCCTTGAATAATCCTTTACAGGAAATTACAGTGCCACATCAGTAACAGACATACATACCATCACACATTACCTTAAAAGAAGTTAAAAGTTGAAATACAATGAATAAATACTAAAATAAAAAAATTTAAAAAAGTGCAAAGTTACTTGTGTGCGTTATAAAACCTGATAACAGCTGGTATAAAAGACTTCCTCTCAGTTTTACACAATGGTAAAATAAAATCAGTCTCTGACTGAAGGTGCTGCTATTGATCACCTTCAGGGCGTGGAGTGGGTGTGCAGGGTTGGTCATTACTGAACCCAGTTTGTTCAGCATTCTGGCCTCTGCCACCTCCTGCTGCATGGACAGGC
>OMNN01027909.1:0-31969 GCA_900302755.1 Chromis chromis
GGAATGCTCGCGCAACCTGCGTTTACGATGAGCACATGAACGCAGCACAGTATGTGAAACTGAGTTTCTGAGCAAATTAGATAGATAGATAGATAGATAGATAGATAGATAGATAGATAGATAGATAGATAGATAGATAGATAGATAGATAGACAGATAGATCCTTGAATAATCCTTTACAGGAAATTACAGTGCCACATCAGTAACAGACATACATACCATCACACATTACCTTAAAAGAAGTTAAAAGTTGAAATACAATGAATAAATACTAAAATAAAAAATTTTAAAAAAGTGCAAAGTTACTTGTGTGCGTTATAAAACCTGATAACAGCTGGTATAAAAGACACACAATGGTAAAATAAAATCAGTCTCTGACTGAAGGTGCTGCTATTGATCACCTTCAGGGCGTGGACTGGGTGTGCAGGGTTGGTCATTACTGAACCCAGTTTGCTCAGCATTCTGGCCTCTGCCACCTCCTGCTGCATGGACAGGCTGCCGTCTCACCGGCGACATGAACTCTGTAACAGCCAGTCTGTTATAAGGAATAAGGAATTAAAAACAGCTTCTGTGAATTATAGAGACCCTTTACTAGTTACTGTTATTGTATCTGTATCAAGTAAGCCATTTCTTTAATAACAGACACTGTTATCAATCCTTGTACCACATATTACATTCAGTAAACAGCCTTACAATGGCAGCTACCCTTGTGAATTTACATAGAGCAGACAGAATAGTACTGTTGGTGAGTCTAGTGACAGCTTTTCAGTCTAGTGTATTTAGAAACATGAAGGTTCAGTGAAAAACTGCAAACATCACTTTGTTGTCAAAACAAAAGTAGTATGAACACAACTGTGATCATAATATCAGTATGTACAAATTATTAACGGTGGGATTAATACAAATCATAGCAGTGACAACAGTACTTGTAAATATTAATAGTGCTTTTAAAACTACTGTTTACTAAACATCATATAGAATCACTGCCCTCAAGTGGTACGAATGAGGAACTGCAGCATTAAATATTATTATTTTTCTTATTAATAATATTACATAAGATTTAAAATAAATGTCTTTATTTTAAATTGTTTTAAAAAACACACCATGACTCAAGATAGTCTCAGAGGTTGATGTCCCCGAACCATTTGGTCTTTCAAATCAAGTATTGATGTACTCGTACTACGTCCTAAGTAGTTAAATTAAGGCAGTCTAAAAACAGGTTCCAAATACCATCTTTATCTCACAATATCTTTGGATAAGATTTACTCATATTTCCTTGATTTAAAAAAAAAAAGATTTCTCTTTTGCCACCGTGCTTCCGGTAAGGATTTATCCTCTACTGATTCCTAAGCAGTGCCTTGCTTAATTGCACTTTCACAGTAACTGCTAGAATTGTCAAGTCTCTACAATCCTGACACCTTGTCGTTTTCACAACAACCTAGAAGACAAGGAACTGATTTATTGGTTAGTTCTGTTTTCATAGTCAGATTACAAAAAGGGTTGTTTTTTCCAGTCTGTTACCATAAATGTGTGTTTGTATGCTATAGCACAATATCAGTTTCCAACAGTTTGTATGGGGAATGGTTGAAACGTAGATACATGAGAGGTAGGCAGCAGAAAAAATTTACAGACACATATTGTCTTCATAGTTGAGCATTTAGATGGTAAAAGCAGACACACACTCAAACCTGGAACAAAGAGACGTTTATTTTCCAGAAAGTATTTCAATCAAACTGCTGGATAAGGTGCATTTTGTGGTGTTTGGTGACTCAAGTGGTTCCATTTATGAATGTCCCACTAAATGTTGGTGCACTGGATTCAGTACCGTATATGTTCAAACTAGGATCTAGATGTACTGCAAGGTGTTTTTTCAGATTACAGTTCTTTGTAAAACCTTTGCCGCATTTGATGCAAACAAAAGGTTTTTCTCCAGTGTGCGTGCGCTGATGCATATCGAGGGTGCACTTCTGAATAAAGCCCTTTCCACAAATAGGACAGCGATACGGCTTCTCCCCGGTGTGCGTGCGCTGATGTGTATAAAGGTGCCCTTTCTGTGCATATCGCTTTCCACACAGCGTGCATCTGAACGGTTTCTCACCTGTGTGACTTCTCTGGTGTATTTCAAGCTGACTAAAGCATCTGAAGCTCTTGCCGCATTGCAAGCAGCCGAACCTTTTAGCAGCCGAGTTCCTCAAGTTGTGAAACTTCATATTCCTGAGTACACTTAAACTTTGAGAGGCCACATTTTGACCCAAGCTTTTCCCAGCTTCTAAGTTTGTGTGTGCAGGTGTGAGCTGTGGATTCCAGTGTGTTTCCCTCTGTCTCGATTCAGCGAGAGACAGCTGGGTGCTCAGAGTCGCAAAGCTATCAGTGAAGAGAGGCTGCTGGCGTTCTGCGATGGCTTTGGGATGCTGCATCAGATCTGGACTCTTCTGGGTGTCTGTGACCGCTTCCCTTCCTGCTGACAGCAGAGAAACATGTTCAAATTCAAAAATCTGTTTGATCCCACTGACCTTGATAGCTGAATCTACAAGCTGAATGAATTGATTTCAAAATAAAGCTGTTCTTTATAGTAGTGTGTGGTGTTGCTGGAGTTATGATCCTTATGATGAGCATGAAGGTATTTTAGCAATAGTTGTCTGACAAAAAGAAAATCTCCTTATTTTTGCTCAAGACCCACTTAATGATGCAAAAATGCTTTGTCCTGGCAACCAAATGTAATACTTACTGTTTTCGCTTGTCCTAGCTTGTTCAGTGTTATCAACCTCTGGCTGCTCCTCCTTTACCACTATTAGTCCAGGCTGCTCTTTTGGTGGGTTTGGAAGCTAATGAGGTAAAAAGAAGAAGAAGAATTACAGCTGTTACAAACGCAGGACAAGAACAACAACAATTGCACAATAACAATATTGTATGCCACTTTTTTTAAACTTGAAAAATCCTTGAGGGCTAGCCATCATTTAAAATGATGTCAAGTAACAGTTAAATATGACTTTAAAGGATGCAACAGATAAAAAAGACATGAATGACAGAAAGCCATCTGGTAAAACAAGATACAAATACAGTTAACTGATTATGAGTAGCAGTTTAAAGTGACCTAAAGGACAAAAATAACAAGATATATTGTAAAAAAGATAACAACAATCCAATGAAATAAGATACAAATACAGTTAATTAAGGATACAACATCCAGATATGAGCGACGGATCAATTAAAACAGACACAAACTCAATGATTTGCAATAAATTTAAAATGAAATGATGAATTCAAGCTCAGTGCAGACTTACTTCAGTTGCAGCATGCTCTTCACCTTGATGCAAGCTACTCATCTCAGTGGAGCAACTTCTACTTTCCCACGGGCTTTCACTAGGGATGCAACACACCAAGATTAAATACACCAAGAAGGGGCAAAGACAGTAAAGGTCATGTTGTAGATGAATGTATGATGCCAGCACAACACAGACACTACATCTACCAACAGGGTGCACACAAAAATAAGCAAGGATACCTTTTTATGGCAGGTCTTGTCCTGTCAGGCTCCAGTATAGCATTTCCTGAAGTGTCCCTCACCACTGAGCATGCTGATGCTGCGTCCTGCCTGCCTCCTTGTGCCATGTAAAGCAGTTTCTCCATCAGCTGCAGTTTCTCTGTCAGCGAGGCGATTTCGTTGCGCCCTCGAGTGATCTCTATTTTCAGCATCTTCGACTCGATCTCCACCAGTTTGCTGATTTCCATCACAGCTGTTTTGGATAACGCGTCCATGATGGAGACGAGCTGTGCTTGGAAAGAAAAGACTGTCGACATGATTATTTATTTACCTTTTTGGTTGGTTTCTGAGACACACGAGATGCGACCAGCTGAGTTGTTGCAGCCGAGGAGTCTTTGTGGTCACTGTGAAATATAGTTGCGATCAAACACACTAGAGGAGCTGTGTGAGCATGCCTGCAACATACGCATGAGTGTCCCTTCAAAACTCGAGTAGCATGTAGCGAAACTCAAGCGGTAGCGATGGACGCAGTGTTTCCATCTGGCGGCCAGGAGGAAGCACCGCAGTCTATACACAATATCGAGCTCTAATATTAATAAATCTTATTTTGTTCACAGCGAAATTACTCAAAGTTGCGTGAAAGTCCCCAAATTTTCCCCTGTAATTTCCTTTTTCGTGCTCTTTTTAACTTGCTAGCCGATAAGCTAACTTTTCGTTGCTTCTTGGTCGAAGACTGCAATGGCCAGAATGCAGTGCGTTGCAAGCCCAGAATGTGATTGGCTGGTGAAAACGCGTTTCAGGAAGTAGTGCGTTGAATTACATTTGCCGACTGAAAATCCTCATGACAATCTGCTGTCGAGATTGGAACTGCTAGGTAAGAGAACTTCGTTGTTCGAAAAATTGTGAAGGTAAATTCTACGAGTCTGGATAGTTAAAAATGTCAGGAAGTAAGCGTCATTTCTTCTTCGTAGCTCCAAAAGTTGCTAATGCATTATCCTGTTGTGGGTAGTAGCTTAGTCTGCAATCCTCTCTCTGAACTGTCCCAGTACAATTTGCAGGGGTTCTATCCTGCATGTTTTAGATGCCAACACACCTGATTCATTGAATCAGGTGTGTTGGAAGAGGGAAACATCTAAAACATGCAGGATAGTGGGCCTCGAGGACCAGGATTGAGAACCCCTGAATTAGAGTATTTTATTGGGTTTAGTTAAACTAGTTAAACGATTAGCTTTCATATATCAGCACAAGAAATGTGTGTAATTTATTGCTGGATTTACAATAGAATACTTGCAGACATCATGATGACTTGCAAAAATGTTTTGTAATTGACTTCCTTATGTATTGCTTCATTCTTTTCTCTTCTACTATGCCAATCCTCCTCACACAGTGCTCTCATGGCTGCAAGAAGAGTTGTGTCATTCCCCTCTTCAGCGGAGCTTGGCCCAGTGCTGGCCCACCTGGTGACGTCACGGGCTGAGAAGGCCATCTCCTCTCGTGGCAGGTTCACCCTGGGCCTCTCAGGAGGAAGCCTGGTGTCCATGCTCAGCAAAGAGCTCCTTGCCCTGCCACAGCTGGACTGCAGCAAGTGGGTGGTTGGCTTCTGCGATGAACGACTGGTTTCGTTTGATAATCCAGAGAGCACCTACGGGCTGTACAAGGTATCCTTGTAGCAGTGTTTGCTTGCTGGCATCGTGTTTACAATAATGCATGCCATAGACCAGAGATCACAAGTCAGCAATGAGTCCCACGTCTTCAAAGCATAGAGTTAATGAGGTTGTCGACATCGGCTTGTAGAATATTGTCCCACTCTTCCTGAAGGACTCGGCTGACATTTTGTCACATTCATTCACGCATCCATCCAGAGCATCATGTGGCAGATTGTCATACCATGGTGGTAGTGGCTCAGTGGTTAAGGCTATTGTTTTTTCCTTCCCCAAGGGGCAATTCAATTTTCGCATATCCCAGTTGGGGTCAGCCACGGTGCAGCGCCCCTGGAGCACGAAGGGTTAAGGGCCTTGCTCAAGGGCCCAACAGTGGCTGCAGTGCCTCTGACCTTCTGATCAGCAGAACAAGGACGGTGGCGCAATGGTTAAGTCCCTGGGACTTAACCATTGCGCCACCACGACCCTGTTGGGCTACTGATGAGGAGGTTGGAGGTTCAAGCCCCAGCAAGCTGGGCACCTGAGCCCTTAACCCTATCTGCTCCAGGGGTGCCTTAGTGTGGCTGACCCTACGCCCTGACGCCAACTTCCTGGGATATGCCAAAAGAGAATTTCTCCTTGTATAAAATAATAATAATAACATAAGATAGCTGTCTGACTGGCAGCGTTGACTTTCAAGGGTTTGGCTACGACCCTAACTGACATTCCAGCAGCCAACAGCCCGTTCTCATCTTTGTCTTGTCATCTGTGGCATTGTGTCGTTTAAATACAACTGGCATTGTAAGGTGACCTGACTAGGGTGGCGATTTACTCAATAGTTGCATTTGTCAGAGGCCGAACAGATCATTGTAACCGTTTTCTAAACAAAACAATAGAAATTAGATTTTAATATGTTCTTCAGAAAAGATAATTTTCATGCTGCATTTCTATTTTTGTTCAGTGTATTATTTAGATAAAATACAGCACTTTTCTTCTTCTCCAGACGCAGTTATTTTCGAAAGTCAACATTCCTGACAGTGGCATCCTAGCCATCGACCCCTCTCTGCCAGTGAACGAGTGTGCTGAGGATTATTCCCACAAACTGAAAGAGGTACAGTTCAGTCACAGGCTTTTAGATTTTAGTTCTTGGGGAATTTTTACAATATTGTTTTCCAACTTTCAAACACGCAGACCTTCCCAGGTGACGATTTCCCTGCGTTCGACCTGTTACTGTTGGGTATGGGGCCGGATGGACACACTTGCTCCCTCTTCCCAGACCACCCTCTTCTGGAGGTGAGGGTGAATTCTTCTCTTTTACAATACATTTCTGCCTGTATGTCTGTTGACCTCTTATGAAAAAGCATGAGTGCAGACACAGGATTATAGCTTTTTTTTTTTTAGGA
Organism: Chromis chromis; assembly: GCA_900302755.1. Taxonomy (NCBI): domain Eukaryota; kingdom Metazoa; phylum Chordata; class Actinopteri; family Pomacentridae; genus Chromis; species Chromis chromis. The sequence goes on from OMNN01027909.1 coordinate 6,528, forward strand.
ACAAATGTTTCACATTTCTCTGAAAAGCACATGTTTCTTATATTTTGTGCCATCGTTGTATCATTATGATGCTAAAAACGGACTCACATTCAACAACGGTACTAATTTAGGAACGTCTATAAATTTGCCACTGGTCATTAAGTTGTCGGGCTCTGGACATTCTGCAAATGTTTCTTTAAATATTACCTTTCTGCTGCAGATGGCATATAAAACGCATTATTTAATTTAATTCTGTCAGGGTTACTATTTAAAGAGACATGTCTCAGCTCGCATGTGGTTTCCTGATTTGCTAGTTTCAACGAACAATGTGCTTCTCTGTCCTTTTCAATTCATTTCTCTTGACTGTGTATGGATGATTGATGGGTTTTAATTTAGGCACAACTTTACAATCTTCACTGTTGTCCCTTGTTGTGTGTCTGTGAGAAAATCTGCCTCATGTGACTTTATATATTCTGAAGTTAGTTTGAAAGTATAGTCTTTGGTTGTGGTTCTCACCTTGGTACTTTTTGGGTGATATGATAAATGATTCAGTATGGGTGTACCCCGTATTCAGGAAACCAAGAAGATTGTGGCCCCTATCAGTGACTCTCCAAAACCACCGCCACAGCGTGTAACTATGACTTTCCCAGTGGTGAACTCTGCGCGCTGTGTGGCTTTCGTATCAACAGGAGGGAGTAAAGCAACCGTTTTGAAGGTAATGTTTAGAGAGTTTTCACCAAAGATGCACATTCCAAATTAAGAATGTAAAAGCCCTGCTATTTCCATAACACAATGAATCAGCTTAGACTAGGTGCACACACAAAAGCCATTAAATATAGGACAAAGATGAAACAGAAGAAGGAAAAATGTCATTAAACACTTTGGGCTCAATCACTTGATTCAACATTTATGGTTAAAGATGGAATGGGACCAGTAGAAACCAAACAGAAGAATGAGGCTAAAATATAATTTAAAGATGTGAGACAAAAAGGAGACTAAAATGAGCACTAATTTATGCTTCTTTTAATTTACAGCTGACTAAAAACCATGTCTGTGTAGAATCTCAGTCACCCAGGTCATGATAATACTGTGTGCTAAAGTAGGAAGGAACTAGACTTCTTTTAATTAAAAGTCCAGTTGCCTTCTATTTCAGCACATAGGACTAAAAACAATGAAATCATTTATACATCAGTACCTTATGACCCAGTGGCCCAGGAGAAATCCAGTTCATATTACTGAGTTCTGTAACATTGCTAATGTAGTCTAACACAGTGACCATTTTCTTTCAGGAAGTGTTGGAGGGGAGAGAGGGCCCAGCGTTTCCAGCGGCCCGTGTTGTTCCAACCAGTGGCGAGCTGTTCTGGCTTGTTGATGACCCCGCAGCTGCCTCTTTAACTATCCAGGTAGAGAGGCCAAGCTCAGGGGCCAGACTGTAGACCTGTTGGCCTAATAAAGACAGAAGGTCTTAAAAACTTCAATGAAGACACTGGAAAGTAGTGCAGGACATTCCTTATCAAGTCAGATAGAGAGTTAAGATACAAAGATTAATCAAAAAAAAAAGGATGAAGCATTTACTGTAACTTTAGTAGTTTGTGTGAGGTCAAGTAAGGTTTTAAGTCAACTTCCACTCGAAATGTGTTTTGCTGACTGTTTACTTTGCAGAATAACACATAAGCAGTGTGACAGTAGAAGTTAATCATAATTTGATTGTGCAACAAATGAAGTGAGGGAACAGGAAACATGCAGCTAAAATACACTGAGAATGAACTTTTTAATGAAATGTTGCATCCGGTGTTTTTGTGTGTGTGTGTGGTGTGTTTAAAAAAAAAAAGCAGAATATTTCTCTGTGTTAAAATATGACTGGCTTTAATATTATTTTTTTTGGCTGTGAAGTCAAGTAAATACAATTAACCTGACCAAGTTAATTTGTTGTAAAACAAACACACAAAACAACAAACAAGCAAACAAAAAAAGTCTTGACATCCTTTTTGTAACATTCCAAATAAAGTCACTCACCTTTGACACTGAAACTTAGCGTTCATTTGTAACTTTGTTCCTGTTTACAATAGAATATTAATCTACAATTAGCAATTTCAAAATAAAATGTGAACCGAGCATTTGCCTTGTGTGTCCGCTGCCAGCCTGCTAGTCCATCCCCTTTAAGATCCAAGCACATCCCACCCCTTTAAAGCTCAGCTCGCTCGCTGTCACATCAGGAGCTGCTGCACACACTTTTCCTAATGTGTGATGACCGCGCTCTGCAAAGGGGCAACTTTTCCATAGCTCATCACGAGTTGCAGCAACCATCCACTTCATCTATCATTCGTCGCTCCGTGATCTATCGCCGCAATGCTCGGGCTCTCCGGCCTCCCCGCCGCTCTGCTCCTCTCCCTGCTGTCCTGCTGCACTCCTGCTCGGGGGTATTTTGCGGAGGAGCGCTGGAGCCCCGAGTCTCCACTCCTTGCTCCCCGGATCCTGGTCGCCCTCATTTGCAGGAACTCCGAGCACTCCTTGCCGTATTTCCTGGGCACCATCGAGCGCCTCAACTATCCCAAAGACCGCATGGCTCTCTGGTAAGTTGTCATTGGGAACTGTTGTGTGAGGTAAAATCCTGCAGCCTGCTAAGGTCAGATTTGATTTAAACCCAAAGATTCCTTCTTGTTTTTAAAAAAAAACCACATGCGTCAGGCTGTGCTGCAGATTTCCAGAGAAGAGTGTGGAAAGGGGAGGACCTGCAGGGATTGACGGGCTAACAAAAATGGCTTTTGGAAACAAAGCCAAGTTCTATTGCGCACGGTAGCCTACATACTTTCCGGGTTAAAATACATCCGACAAATCTCAACAAGCAGGATCACTAACTCTGAGGTCGGACCACGGACATTAAAACAACCTTAAGTAGCCGTAGTTTTATTATTAGGAAGAGGTTGGGGACGGAGGTGAGCACATCTGGACACTGGGCGCATCAGAGTAGCCGTGCGTCGCATTGATCTGTATACGTGGAGGGGAGGGGACTGGTGTGGCCGCGGGGGGAGCTGTATGAATGATCACACACAACGTGAAATAGTGTTCAGAGTGTGACTTCTGCTTCCACACACGTAGCTTTCTTCCAGTCTTCCCCAGCCTGCATCTCCTCCTCCTCAGCTAAGCTCCTGTATCATTGATTACATGATCATTCCAAAGATCTCCATGGGCAAAAGCTTTATCCCCAGAGAACCACCATTTGTGAAGCTGGCACTATTCTGTGTGAAAGAAACTAAACACCTCTTAAGGATATTGTGCATAATTCATGTTGTATGAGAAGTAAACATGTCATGGTCCAGCTGGCTCATGCAAGGAAAAGGGCAATGTTGAATATTCACTCTCCATGCTAAATGAATATGCAAACTACAAGCCAGTTGTGTTGTGCAGAACTGTGCCTCACTAAATACTTGTTTCTGTAGGCTTTTGCACCCTATCTGCTGGGATTCGTGGCAAACATGACAGACTCTGAGTCAATTAACTAATGGCTGTGTAAATCTGTGCTATAAACAATTTAAACATCTGCCTGCCATGCTCAGGAAAAAGCCAAGGGAAGTGAAAGGGAGAAGCTTCTCCCACAATACCTAAACAACATGCTCCAACAGCCCACCCGCACTTGCACCTTCAGCTCTGAGCAGTTTGCATTACTGCCTGGAGGTTTACTTTTCACTTACCAACTTGATGAGCAAGTTTCACTTTAACGAGGACCTTTATATAAGTGGATCTGTTTGATTTTTCCCTTTTTTTTCTCTTCCTAGTGGCTATAAAACCCTTCTGTAAATATGTTTGCGGTAAGGATAGTTTTGTTTGACATGCTCTGCAAGCGGGAAAATGCAAGCAACTGTGTAAAGTTGTAAACACTCCTACACGTTGTATGCATTTTGTTGGAGCTATTTTTGCAGCTGTTTGCAAGCAAGCCAAAGCCTCAGAATTAGAACTGGCCAAACAGTCAATTAAATCTTTGGTGTCTGCAATTAGCCCCGTATTTTCGCTGCGCTACACCAAAAATAGACCAGATGAAAGTGACACACAGCTTATAGATGCATGTCTAGAGTACAAGTAATGCATAGTTCAAATATATGCTTCAGCAAATGTTAGTTTTATCTGAACATGAACAGGAAAAGTCAGTGTGATTCCATGTCTGAGGAACTGAACAGCAGGATTGTGGGAAGAAAAAGTTTAGCAAGGAGCTGCAGTGTTCTCACGGATCTGTGTGAAATCCTTTAAGAGGATCCATCCTGGCTGTCGAACACATGAATACAAACTCAGCTGGCTGTCCTGCAGATGTTCTTTTTGCAGAACAGTCTGCTGACCTACATGGCTGGCTGACTGATGTCGCATATTTACATACAGAGGGATTAAGGCAAACAGAATGACATGTGACTTGATTTTCCTTTTGCAGATTTCAGTCAAACAACTTGGGTTCACTTTCCTTACACATGGCCTCAGCAGGTTTAAATCTCCTTATGATCCAGGCTACTGCAGGAAAAAAAAGTTGTGCTTCTTTAATGTCGTTTCTTTAACGGTATTGTTATCCTTTTTCCATTTCCTGCTCACTCCTCAAATTCAGAGGTATTCCCTCTAAAGTGATACCGACTAGATGTACAGTGTGTTTGTTTTCTGATGTTGGTATCATTACCACTTGTGTCAGTTCCCACAGCTGCAGACAAAGAGTTTACAATAAGTGAACACAGGACTATTGTTATTTGAGTCATGGTTTTGTCTTACAACTCTGGTCTCAGCTTGAACCAGTCTGGCACACGTTCTACATCCAACCATTGTTACCTTTGTTCTTTTTTTTTGTTGGTCTTGGTTGTTGATTATGTTCAGTCCCCCCCTGATATTGAATAGAGTTCATTCTAATCATTTACTTTTGTTGCTTATTAACAGGGTAGCGACTGATCATAACGAGGACAACACTACAGACATTCTGCGTGACTGGCTTGTAAAGATGCAGAACCTTTACCATTACGTGGAGTGGCGACCAAAAGAGGAACCCAGGTTGGTTACTTACTAAAGTTTCTGGTAAACTTGTGTGCTTAGGCTCACATGACCGATAAAATCAGACTGATTAATATCACAATGTCTTTTTGTAGACGTTATGCAGATGAGGACGGCCCGAAGCAGTGGACAGACCTCCGTTATGAGCATGTTATGAAGCTTCGGCAAGTAGCACTGGAGTCTGCTCGTGAAATGTGGGCAGACTACTTTATGGTAAGTTGACAGTGAAAAAACAGAAAGCTGAACAACACTGGAAATGTTTCCATTTTAAGTGTTGAGCCAGCGCTTCAAACCATGCTATTTTTATCCTTCAATAATAAAAGGATAAGCACGTATCAAGTCCAAAGCTCCACCACAATTGCAATTTAAAAGAAACACAGGGTTTTGGAAATTGGCTCAGTTACACTTTGCCTCTTATGGTTAAAGTTTATCTTCTGGTCTAGTTCATCTGGATCCTGAAACTGTAAGAGCGGCACTGTGCGCATTTCTATTTGTATTCCACAGCCCAGCCCACATTGTCTTGCTTCAGTGGGGTGTAATTTTGAAATGAAATGCATCCATAATTTTGTGCTCTCAGTCTTACTTCTTAGCTTGCAATAAATAGTCTGTGGGTTTTTTACTATTCAGTTACCATTCAATTTTAGTGTCCCATTTAACCTTCGTGACCTGTCCAGCTTTTCTTCTGAAGTGACTTTGTGGTGTTTTGCATGTACACTTCTATGACCCTTCACAACATGTTTGACAGTTTTTCTTCTCTCCCTTGTGTAGCTGGTGGACTGTGATAACCTCCTCACCAATTCCGATGTGCTCTGGAAGCTCATGAAAGAGAATAAGACTATTATTGCTCCAATGCTTGAATCCCGTGCGGCCTATTCAAACTTCTGGTGTGGAATGACCTCCCAGGTACTGTTGTGAAAACTGTGTGTACCTGCTTGTGTGTGCCAAGGGTTTTCAAAAAGCTCGATTTTAGCAAATGCTCTGAAATTGTGCCATCACTCAGTTGTTATTCACCTCCCCTCCTGCAGGGCTACTATAGGCGGACTCCTGCCTACATACCCATTAGAAAGCAGGTGCGGAAGGGCTGTTTTGCTGTTCCCATGGTCCACTCCACGTTCCTGATAGACCTCAGGAAAGAGGCGTCCAGGGAGCTGGCCTTTCACCCACCACACCCAGAATACAGCTGGGCATTTGATGACATCATTGTGTTTGCATATTCTGCTCGGATGGCAGGTATTTTACAATTTAGTGCTTAGAACCTAAATCTAAAGATGTTACCCTCTTGGATGTAAACCTTTTAACCTAAATAATATATCTCCAGGTTAACATCTTCTTTTCACAGATGTTCAGATGTTTGTATGTAACAAGGAGAACTATGGTTACTTCCCTGTGCCATTACGCTCACACAGTACTTTGCAGGACGAAACTGACAGCTTCTTGCACTCCCTGTTGGAAGTTAACGGTGAGTGGCTTCATTCGGACTGAGGAGTTTACTTTTGCAAACTCCCTGTTTTCCTCTGCCTTCAATTCTTTGTTCTGCTTCTTGCTGCTTCATCTAATGATAACTTTCAGCATGGGTTTCTATATATTATTTATACCATTTCTGCATCCATCTTCCCTCTAACTGTGTAGTGCGAAATGCCCCAGTGATGCCTTCCAAACACATACGTGTTCCTAGAAAACAACCTGACAAACTGGGCTTTGATGAGGTGAGTAAGGAGTGATTTGAAGATGGAATCTGCAAAAATGGCCCTCTATCCATTTCTATACTGAAAGCCTCCCCCTGCTGTTGAATTGTGTAATCACACCGACTGGCTCCACTCATGCCCTGTGTGCAGGTGTTCATGATAAACCTGCAGAGGCGGACTGACCGCCGAGACCGCATGCTGCGGACGTTGTACGAGCAGGAGATTACTTGTAAAGTCATCGCAGCTGTAGATGGAAAGTAAGTTCATTCTGTCTAATGAATGCTTTTATCTACTTTAGTACATAATAATCACAACTATGTCCTTTCTTACTGCCACTTCATCACATTTCTTCTTCTCTGTATTTCAGAGCGATGAACATTAGTGAGATTCATACTATGGGCATCCATATGCTCCCTGGCTACAGTGACCCTTATCATGGTCGACCACTTACAAAGGGAGAGCTGGGATGCTTTCTTTCTCACTATAACATCTGGAAAGAGGTGAACCTCAGAAGCCAAGCATTTAAACACGTTCAAACCACACAGGTGGGTAACTCATTGATAAATCTGTGTCTGGCCTCAGATTGTGGAGCGCCGCCTCCACACCTCTCTGGTGATTGAGGACGACCTCCGCTTTGAGATTTTCTTCAAACGTCGTTTGATGAACTTGATGAAGGAGGTGGAGAATGAAGGACTGGATTGGGATCTCATGTGAGTTCCTACAAAATCTTTACCTTCACCACAGTTCTCCTTGTGTTTGCAATTTCCTCTCACCTCTCCTTTCTGTTTCTTTCTTCTAGTTATATTGGTCGGAAGAGAATGCAAGTGGACCACCCAGAGAAAGCAGTGCCAAATGTGCATAACCTAGTGGAAGCAGACTATTCATATTGGACACTAGGCTATATGATGTCATTACAGGGTGCAGAGAAGCTTTTGAAAGCAGAACCGCTGAAGAGGATTTTGCCAGTGGACGAGTTTCTTCCTATCATGTACAATAAACACCCTGTGTAAGTGTTTACCTCAACTAGCACAAGTGCACACACATGACATATACTTCTGCTTAGTTTTTGTTGACCTTGCTTTCTCCTCCTCAGGTCTGATTATATGGATCAGTTTGAAACCAGGGACCTGAAGGCATTTTCTGCAGAGCCCCTCCTTGTGTATCCAACACACTATACGGGCGACAAAGGCTACATCAGTGACACTGAGACCTCCACTGTGTGGGACAACGACAAGGTCCGCACTGACTGGGACAGAGCACGCTCAGGAAAAACTCGAGAGCAGGCTGAGATCAGCAGCGAAGCCCAGAACTCAGATGTGCTCCAGTCCCCTCTGGACAGCACAGCACGGGACGAGCTATGAGAAGAACTGAGTCAGAGCCTCGGAAGAATCTAAAGGTGCATGGGACAAACCGCGTCAGTTTTTAAAATCATGTTTGATCCTTGGTTGTTTTGATTTTGCATCACAGCAGGGATGTGACATCAAAGTTTCTAAAAGAGATTTAATTTATCAGATGGGACGAGTTGAAAAGGGATCATGTGCGTCTTATGTTTTCTTGGTAGTTTTTACTTAACAAAGGCACTAGACTTGCCATTTGGGATGGCATTTGCGGTACCCAAATTCTGTCTGTCATACAGAAGTGAACATATGTATCAGCGAAGAATGAAATTGGTGTTACATTTCAGTACACTGTGAAATACTTTTTAATAATTTCTCACCACTTCATAGATAAAATAGGGTTTAACTACACTCTATATCACTGAGCAAAATCCAAACATTTGTGTCATATTCTTTTCTTTTAATTTTCATATTCCTGTGTTTTGAATAATCATTAGCCTGAAATGTAGATGCTTGTAGCAAGACTTTATCAAAGCGACAAAACACGCTTTGCAACAGTTGGTGCTAAGTCAGAAACATAGGTTTGTATTAATACTGAAGCAGATTTACTAACAGTGCACTCCTGAGTCCCTTGTTGCCACTTTTTGATTGCCACAGACTCTGTTGACGTTGTCTTAAGTGAGACAAACCACTGTACACACCACACACTCTTTGGTTTGAGAAGAATATGGTTGTATGTTCCCTTTAAGGTTCCCTCAAAAAGAACCCAGCTGAACACATCCAAACACACGTTGGCCTTCTTCTTAATCATTCTCAGATGAGTTCAGTCTGAATTTGAGCAATTAGCTTCACACCAGCTTCATGACAGGTTTCCTGCACAAGATGAGGTGTAAAGTCTGGGTCACTGTGCTTGTCACAGCTTATTTATTCTGTCACGGTTTCCCCGTCGCATGGCCAGATCTGTGAAGAAGTTGGTTTCTATAGAATGAGCCATTCACCCACTGATTATGCAGAAAAATGTTAGTGGTGCATTGTGCCAATGAAAAATAAAATGTTTTATTTTTAAAAGGTTGAAATTGTGATTGCTGTCATAATGTGTATATTATTCTGTTGGTTTAACCGTTTTTTCTTTCTTAATGCTGATTGTTTTATCTTCACCCCTCAATGTGTCACTCATCTGACACTTCAGCTGTTAAGTGATACCCAGGCTGTTAAGTGATACTCAGGCTGTTAAGTGCCACCAATTAGAGGATATTGTGCAGTAAGTTTGGTCCAAGATAATCACTGATGCAGTAATTAATACTTAACTAATACTTTAAGTGTGATCCAGGGCCCTATCAGACATCATTTCAAAAGGTAACAGAATGATTAAAATAGGCCACATAACTTAAATTTACTCTCTTTTTGAAGTTACTCTTAACCAAGTATTCATTGAAGAAACAAAGTATATGGGACAGAATCTGATCATCTCATTTGTTTAAAGAAAAAAACATTTGATAGTTTATATTCTGATGTATAGTATAGTCTCATATCTGTCCAAGCTCAGAAATGTTTCTTACTTCTGCAAACTTAACACAGTGACACCTTGTCACTATATTTGGTGAGACAGCGAAGGTGGAGCTTACGATGACAGCAAGATGCACTTCCTCTTCCCTTGATGGTGAAAACACCGGCCGACCTCCACTCTACCAGAGGAAGATCATTTTGAGAGCTTAAACGGCCGCAAACTGAGAGCTGCGTGCCAATACCTTTCCACAAGCGTCACTTGTGTTACACTGCAGTGCAGATTTCCTGCCACTGCAACTATATTGTTTTGTATTGTGGTGTGACTTGAGTGGCGGATGATGTCTGAGTGCTACTGGTAGGGCCTGGCTGCTGTGGTGATAGAGTAGAAATGGAAGAAACCCTAGTGTCAAACAAGGATTCCTCTCAAGTCACAGGTGAGCACAATATTTTTTAAGTGTTTTCAGGAAGTGTTGCCTTTTACTCTACATATCAGGTTGTCCATCATGCTTATACACACTTAATCTTTTTTTTTGTATTTGTTTTCAAAACTCTTAATTTGCTAAGATGGTTTCAAATGACTGAATGCTCTCTTGGCCTGTGCTGATTGAAAATATGCTGACATTGCAGTAGAGCAATTATGGTACGGGTAATGCATGTGGGAACATGCACGCATTGTATGCACAATGTGGCTGGATAATCTTTGTTAATGTCTGTCAGGGTTGGTAACTTCCTGAACTTTTCCTCTGTTTTGACACATTCTTGTTCTGACTTCTTTGCTTAACTTCTGTATTTTCAGCAGGATATGCCTACTTTAATTCTTTACAAGAAGCCAACATTAGAATATTAGTTTAAGATAACATTGTGACTGGTTTGGCAGTAGACATTGCAAAAAGCTTGCAAGTTCCTATCGAGTTACCACAATGTTTCCTAAAATCCTAAACAAAAAACTGCTTGCACTTATTACAAATGGTGCACATAAACAGCAATCAAAATAGTGAAGGGCTTGTGTCTGCTTGAGCGCAATATCATTGGAGATCTATGAAAGCTAATTTTGCTGATCTTACTTGCTTCTCAGTTCTTCTACTAAAACACTGCTGGTGTGAAAAAACAAGGACTCTATGTTCAGTATGGGACGTGACACAAATTGCAAGCAGGATGTGGTTGACCAAAATGGAGGCATCACTGAGAGAGATTTTTTTTTCTTCTCATTTGTTGCATCTGTTGTAAATGATCTGTTTTTATCCTTTTTGCATGTCAGAGGATGAAACACCAGTTAAACAGTGCAGAGCACTTAAGTTTGAGGTTTCATTATCAAAACGCTCCACGTTGTTCCACATTTTTATTTTAGTTCAGCCAAAGAACTATTTTCCTCAGTAGTTTAAGGGAAATGCTGTTAGACATGACTTCGGAAGAGGAACTAAGTTTGATTTCTTTTTTTATATTATTTGTTTTAAAGAAGAATCTTGTAATGTGCGTTTGTGATCTGCAGTTTGTTCACGTATCAACACCCTCTCAAAATAATGGCCTAAGTCGTTTTTTCAGGTTTTTCAGGACACACAAAAGAAAAATTGAACCCACCACCCTGAACCTTGACCTATGGCATTATACTGCAGTTGTAGAATCGCATGATCTGATCACACCTGAGGATGTAGGGGGATTTTCAGTCTCAGTTTTGGTAGTGACGATCACGTTTTAGGATCTGAAATCTACAACAGTGTTCCCATATGCCCATGAAGGCCATCTTTTTTTATTGTGTGTATCTTAGGTTTACCATTTCTCATTTCAGATGTGAAGAAGGTGCGTCCAAAATCTGAAACCAAGCGCTACAGTGAGATCTTCAGAGATTTTGATAACCTTGATTTATCTTTAATCCCTTCGTAAGTATTAAATATTTATAAAGGGTGCTACTGGTTTCTGTTGTCTCCTGCATCATTCTGCTTGTTCAGTTTAATACTGTGATGGACCAAACACAGTGGGTAGTGAGGTGTTATTTAAAGTGCTGTACGTTTGCCTTATCATAGGAAACCATGCAGGATGAAAATGTTGAGGCATAATTGTCAACTCATACCAAGAATCCATCAACATGAATTTGACCAGTTGTGCATGATCTAGCAGTAGAGATTATGTCATGTGATGGTAAATGGTCTACACTTATATAGCGCCTTTTTGAACCTTAGCGGTACCCAAGGCGCTTTACAATGTGTTTCTCATTCACCCATTCACACACCAATGGCGACAGAGCTGCCATGCAAGGCGCTAATCTGCCATTGGGAGCAACTTGGGGTTCAGTGTCTTGCCCAAGGACACTTCGGCATGTGGGGGGAACCGGGGATCGAACCACCAACCTTGCCATCAGTGGACAACCCACTCTACTACCTGAGCCACAGCCGCCCATGAGATGATGAGAGCTTGATTCTGATTCTAATTTTATGACACACACTGAGGCCAACTTTTGTGGGATGAATGTTTTTGCCTAAACATTACAGCATTTCTTTAATAGCCATACAAACACATCAGCATTTTATACAATAGTGGTAAAGTAGAGCTGCAGTGATGTATGTTGTGTATAAAATGTCCTAAAGGGATTTGTGTGTGATGTTGATCAGCCAAAAAACATACAGAATGAACGTGTTCAGCAGTGTTTCTTCTGTAAACTGTTATTGTTAGTTCACAGTATTGTTCCTTGACGAACCCTAAGCTTTATTAGGTATTGCAATTTGACTCTGTATGTTTCTCTCCTAATACTTTTATTCTGTGTTTAGTGCAGGGGAGGATCTGCTGGCAGACATCGACTCCCTATCCTTCTCAGAGTCCATCTCCACAGAAAGTGCAGAGCTCACAGAGCAACAAGATGTGTCTGTAAGAAATGAATACTTTAAAATGACGAGGAGATGCGTATGTCTGTTGTTGTTTAGAGCTTAGAGTTTTGCTCGGATGCTGTTGCTGAAATTATTGATCTCACTCTCACCAGAAATAGTTGATTTTTTTTGGAAACCATCGCGGAACATTGTGGGTGTGTTTTGATGAGATTAGTTGTGCTTTCATAGCATAAGAGTCTGTATTTTTCCAACAGAGTGAAGAATGTCCACAGATACGTGCTGAAGGCAGTGAAGTGGATGGAAACCAGTCAGGTATGATTTTTATGAGTGTGGAAATGTATGTATGCTCTCTGGTGTGGGTCAGTGTATGTCTGTCTGATATAAACTGTAAAGCACTGCACACAGGGAGTCATTACAAAGTTCCTTTATACTTTGCATCACCGCCCGTATGTGCCTTGTTGTATTAGGCCAGTGACTGACATCCGTCACTGGGAGAAGCAGGGGCTTATGTCTGTGCCACTTAATAGAGTATCTTCTTCAATCTTAACTTTTTTTCCTCATAATTCGCTGTAAGTTGTAACTGCCCTGTTGTAACAAGATTAGGATAAAGGGAGAGGATTAAAGAATGAGACAGCTGCTCTCAGTTTTAATGTTAGATACCAGGGGAAGACAGACAAATCTAAAGAAAGAGGAAATGCCAGTGTTACACAGCCAAAGGCAGTCAATACAAGGGAGATTGAGAAAAAGACTTACTCATAGTTTACATCGGGAATCGCTGCCAAGTATATCCACCTCAGTTTGACTCACACTATACCATAGGCCACAGCACACAGTAAGAGAGTTAGAATTCTAGAGGCATACAGTGTTGAAATAAGACAGTATAGATAGTAAAATAGAAGAAGTAGCCAATATAGAGCAACTATTTCCTAGAACACCTCCCCCACCTTACCTCACTTGCTAGGTCACACACCAGGAGGTAAACCTCACTCGATTCTACTCCAAAGCCTGTCGCTCCACAATCTGGACCTGACTAGGATAATCCTCAGTTCAAGGCTGGGGGCCGTACACATGGGGCAGCGCAGAATCTGCTCAGAGGCTGCTTTCTGAAAGTGCTCGGAGCTCTTCCTACCCCATAGAGAGGAAAGGCTAAGGGAGGTCAGCCTTAGCACACAACCCAGCCACAAGTCCATCATTACTCTGGAATTGCCTGTTCTGTTTTTTTGGAATTTGCTTAAAGACACCAAGAAAAATATCACCCTGGTTGGATTTATTTCTCTCTGACTGGATTTGGCGTCAGTGTAAAGGAACAGACTGGACTAAAATCTGCGTGTCTGAGTGAGGAACTTGAAAGAGAAGTCGTTGCACTCTTTCTGGCAGTGCGTGCTTGCTTATTTTTTTAAAAAATACATTGAACTGACTGTTAGAAGAAGTGAAAGCTCTCGAAGTGTATGTGTGGCCAAAACCTTGGCTTCGGAGGAGTTTGTGTTATTTGATTATAGTATTATTTAATTGCTAAAGTTGTTCTTGAACTGGAATGCAAAGAGGAAAATAGAAAGTTGTGTGGGGAGCGTTTTGTTAGACCATGTGACTGTCACACATACATCATCCACCTCTGTGTTAGCGTGACTCACAGAGGAAGAAGAGTGGTTGCCATATCAACACCCTGCCCGACCGCCCAAAGTCGAGCTGTGACATGGTGGTGTCTGATACTGCCCTCTGGCTCAGAGCAGTGTTGGTGTCTGCTCTCACTGCATGGCTTGTCTGTTTGTAGCAGACTAGAAGTGAACAGGTGTGAGAGGGAGGGGCTTAGGCAGAGAGAGGAAGAGGGGAGAGGAGGGAAGTAATTCAGCTAAAGCCGTTTGTCTTTGGTCCGCAGAAACCCTCCCCTCTCAGGTCACATCCCCATTGTGGCATGTGGAGGATGTAGGGCTGATTTAAGAGGGGGGGTTTTTGTCAGCCAACAACATACATCAATTGTGTTTACGTGCAAGAGATGCCTACAATTTGCTGAGACCTTCTGGAAACCACAGGACCTTTACACTGAGGAGCAGCTATGACTTGCCATATGCAGTCAATGTTTCCTTTTTTGGGTTTGTGCATACTTTTGTTTTTAAAGTGGAATTTGATTTTTGATTCTTATTATCTGATAAAGTCTGGGAGCTTGGGGTTGTCACTCTAGTATAGAAAGGTGTTACTTTGAAACTGGAGGCTGTTTGAGTGCTCCAGGAGAGACAAGCTGTGGGGGTGAAGCCCGGTGGACACAGTGTAATCCCTGGGTACAGCTCCAAGTGTACAGGAGCATACAGTGATGCTGATGTACTCCCTCACAGCCCAGGAAGCAGACCTGGCCCTCTGTCGCTGCGAGGATGGAGTGGAGACGGCAATGCAGTACACCAAGATGTGGTGCCGCTATGCCAAAGACCTTCTTGCCTGGATGGAGAAGAGAATCGGCTTGGGTATGTACACATGCAGCTGAGTAAAGGAAGTAGTAGGGTAACATGCAAAGTTTGTTAATGCAAATCTGCTGTCTCTACATTGGGGAATGGAAATCATGTTATGTACTATACAGTCTTACCAAAAGTACCAAAAATGTGTTAAGTAGATGTGACTTTCCCCAAATTGTATAGAGTTAGTGCAGGTATTTATGTATTCAAGTGAATTTGTACTTGTTTTTCACAAAATGTATATGCCTTGCTATGTATCGTCCATCAAGGAAAAGAAAAGATGGGAACACAGGAATGTCTGAGTGATAACTGGTGGAGAACCATGTCATATTCACAGCCAGTCTGTAATTTTTCACTCACTGATTATGACTGCTGGTGGTGCAGCCACCCTAGTGAGCTACATGCTGCACACACAGAGAGGAAGGATTACAAGGCAGATTAGCTGGCGAGAGGAGGGTAATAGAGGACACGGGGTGCCTTTGGAGTTCCTAGTTAGTGATTACACTTGTAACAGCTTTTGCACATGCCCAGTGTCCAGACAGGCATGTCAAGCACGTAAGTCTACTTGTAACATTCAAAATATAGAGTGACAGTACAGTCCCTGAGCTCAGTGGTGTTAGGCAATAGCAACTGATGAGTAATACTGGGTGGTGCTCAGCCCAAAACTACTCATTACACATAGTAGATCAACATTGTGGGTTTCCTAATAGCAGCAGTACAGTGTCCATTTTCAAAGAGAGCAGTTAGATCACACACCGCTGTCAGAGTAGTGTTTGTATCAGGTTGTAACCTGTACTTAGCAGTCAGATTATCTTCTGTTGATTTTACAGCGTCAGGCATAAACGGTGAAAATAAATGAGTCAGTTTCTTGTTGTAGTTCCTCAACCTGTACAAAATGCAAATCAAAGCTGTTTTTAAGCAAATCACTTCCACTGATAAGATCAAAACAGATCAGGCCAGGACGACCACAGTCAAGTTCTAGGTGAGTTCCAACAGGTTTGATAAGCTTTCCAGGAGATGAGGGTCATCTGAAGGTACATAGGTAATAAACCACGTCTGAAATAGAGCTCTGTGCATCAAACTGAGGCTGTACCAATAGCAATAATCCATATTCTGGTCCCATTTCAGTAATTAGTCCAATTGTGTTTTCCTTTTCCCATCCTGATTTATAGTATTAAAAGCTTGACAAAAAATTAAATTGATTTTATTTTTGTCAACAGAACAAGAATTTTCAAAAAATGTCATAAAGACAGCTGAAGGGGCAAAGGCGAATGTGGCACAGCAGGTATGGCTTTGTTTTGTATTTGCCAAAGGAAATGTTTTAGTGTGTGTCGCAATGTGTTACAGAGTATTATGGACAGTCACTGCTACAACAAAGTGTGTAGCATTTACCCCTCTTACCTATATTTACTATAGAATAGCTGTGTAAATCTCTTGCCTGTGTAGGAAATGATGCCACTGCAGTACATCTACACCATGGCTCTGGAGCAAGACATCAAGAACAGTGTGACCTCTAGAAGGACTTCTGAACTGCTACAAAACCGCTGTTACCAGGTATAGAAGTCCACATGCAAAAAGTCAACTCCATCTGTCTTTTAGAGGTAGGTGTGTTTAATCCAGTATCTTTGTCCCAAAGGCCTTGGCTGCCAAGAGAAATGAGATCGATAAGTGGCGCAGAGAGTTTAAAGAACAGTGGGCAAGAGAACAAAGGAGGATGGTGAGTGAATTAGGAATCATATTTATGGCTGAAGCTTAGCTGAGTCAGTGGCCCTGACTCAGTCCCTGTTACAATCTTTGTTAAAAGAAACTACTCTGTGTTTTTCCTCCTCTATGTATTACCCTTTCATGTTTTCAGAACGAATCAGTGACTGCTTTAAAAAAGGCCAGACAGCAGTACTTCCAGCGATGTGAGGATCTGGAAAAGGCTAAAGCTGTCTCTGCTAAAGCTGTGGATGACATAGCTGGGATCAAAACACTTGATAAGAGGAGAAAGTCTAAGGATGAAGCCCAGACTAAGGTGAATGTCCTGTTAAGGCGCTGCATTGTAGTGATCTCTAGAAATGAAGTTCTAATACAGTTGTAGTGCAGAAAAAAAGTGCTGAATCATATTAGGTGGCTCATATTGTGTTTATAATCTTTAATAATACAATATAAGAACAAAGACCCAGATTTGTGACTGCAGCTCTCAGTCCTTCTCTCTGTCTCCCCTAGGTGTTGGAGGCAGAGCTTCTGTACAGACAGTGTGTGAGTGATGCCAGGATCCACCAAGAGGAGCTAGTGAAGGTCAAAGAAAGAATCATTTCTCACATTCGCAAGCTCATCTGTCAGGGGGACACTGTGCTCAAGGAGGTTGGTATGGAACTAAGAAAACCAAACATCTGTCTTCCTGTCAGGTGTGACTGGGAAAGTTGTGGTATAAATGTAGAATATATGGTAGCATTATCAATGTCAGTGTCCCAAGGCACTATACGGACATTGATAGTAACAACAGCTAAGGATACATTAACATTAACCACCTTTGCTTGAATATAAAAATCTATTTGAGCAGTGATGTATTGTTTGCAATGTTGCTTTTGAAATGGTATAAAATACAGGAAATCACTTTTGCAGAATTCTGCCATGCTTCGAATGTAAAAACAGTATTTTAATCCTTTCTTCTGTGTTGAAATTAAAACTGCAAGCAATGATGGTAATATGAAAATGAAATTAGTGAGCAGCGCAGCATCCTAATATTGTATACTCCATACAGCCTGCTATCTTGTGATAAAATCACTGCTTTGTTGTCACATTGCATCCTCTCTTTGCTTCAGGCCACAGTCAACATGTTCTTCTACCAGCGGCAGCAGACGGAACCTGTTCCCCTTGGCTACCACAACCTGGAGCTGACATGCAGATCTCTGGAGCCTGGTGAGCCCTACCTGCTTTACATCCTCAGCAAGCGTCGCCCCGAGCAGCCTCTCCAAGTCTTCGGCTTCCAGGAGTATGCTCCTCAGGGCAAAGGGTAGGTAAACCTAGTGGTTATTTCTGCTATTGCTTTGTCTATGATTGCCTGTGCACTTTTTTAAAACAAGTATAAGGTAATTATTTATGAAAATGTTTTAGTACAAATGGATGTATCTGTGTGCTCACTCGTAATAATAATGGGATCAAAGACAGAAAATAAAATGTACAATAACACTAGCCCCCTACTCATTAAAATGATTGTTTCAATCCTTTATGTTTCAAAGCAACAAACGAAAAACCAGCGGCACCCTTAGCACTCTGCAGGACTCTTCACCTATGACAGATGATGTTTGTTACAGACGATCTGGAGATGGAAGTAAGGATTCCACATGGTTACACTATGACTTTACTGACAGACAGATCCTTCTGTTTAATTCAATTTGTGTTTTGGTCACTTTAGGGAAAACAGGGTACAGTGACAGTGAGAGTATCGGAGGCAGTCTAGAATCTCTGTCCAGTCCTGGTAAGCACAAGCCTACATTTGTTGCCGCAACATTTCCTCTCCATGCGTAATAAAACTTTACTCAGCTTAATTTTTTGATTTCCCCTGTGCTGTGTATCTGCTCTGTGGGACTGCATAACTGAAGCTCACACTAATAGGAGGACGCCCAAACCCACATCCACTGCTACATTGGACGACCCAGACGACAGAGACGTGGTGTCAGAATCAGGTTTGTTACCTCCCTTTCCTGCCTTCATAAACAGACAGGAGTTTATTTACCGAACCCCGCATCGACACTGAACTTAACCTCTCCCCTCTCCCTGCAGAGTACATTGATGGCCAGCCAGTCAAAGCGCGCACAATTTCTCGAGCTGCACTGACACACAAACTCAGGAAAATGAAGAGCAAGATGGTCAAATGCAAACAGTGTGACAACTACATTGTTGTCAGTGGGGTTGAATGTGAGGAGGTATGATGCCAAATATGAGATATGTACAGACATTGTGAGAAGACTTGGAGCTTAGACTAACATGTCAAGAACATGAATATTCTTATAATCTTTCTTTTCTCTGACACACATTCAGTGTGGGCTGGCTTTGCACAGGAAGTGCATGGAGGTGTGTCAGCTAGAGTGTGAACACAGGAAAGGGACAGTGTTTGGAGTGGACCTCTCTCTGCTGCAACGTCACAGGCCCGATGAGGTCCCCTTTGTGGTGCTGCTCTGCACGTCTGAGATCGAGAGTCGCGCTCTCTCTATCCAGGTATGATTTAGCACCACAGCGACCAAAACGTATGTACTGACAAGTGTGAATTGTGATCCAATGACTGTTGTCTGCTTTTGTTTTCTGAGGGGGTGTATCGTGTGAGTGGGTCCAAGCCTCGCATTCAGAAGCTCTGTCGGGCCTTTGAGCTGCAAAAGGAGCAGGTGGACCTCTCTGACCTCTCACCGCACGACATCACCTCCATCCTTAAGCACTTCTTCAAGGAGGTACGGGAGTCACTGCCAAATTAACTCCACTGTATTTGTAGGGTTGATTGTAAGAGGAAAAGGCATTAAAGATGGGACATAACTAGTACTAAAGGTAAAATAGGGAAGTTTTCAAAATAATGCAATTGATAGTTTCAATAAACTGAGTATCAGTTAATCTAAAAAACACCTAAACAAATGAACTTTATGGATGAATAAGACTCCTCTGTGGTGGAGAAAACTCTACGTGTCTGAACTGCCTTAACATTTTGCACAGTACAGTAGTTTTTCTCTGTATGTCAGTAAATAATCACAATATCATCTCTTCCAGCTCCCAGAGCCCTTGTTAACCTTTGACCTGTACAATGATTTCATCACGGTGGGAAAAACCATTCAGCACCTGAGTGAAAGGGAGACCCCACCAGACACTAACGAGATAATGGACATCATTCACAACCTGCAAAAGCTACTACAGAAGCTTCCTACACATTACTATAGCACTTTGCAGCATCTTATATGTCACCTGCAAAAGTGAGCAAGCAACGGGATGACAGATCTTTCTAGTTACATTAAACCTAATCCTTTTCAGAGATTACATTGTGCTGTGTTAAACTCTACCTGAGCTTTCCCTGAATTTGTCTTTGCAGAGTTTCAGAGAACTTTGAGAACAAGATGTCGCCTAGCAACTTGGGGATTGTGTTTGGGCCAACGTTATTGCGGCCTCTAGTATCTACGGACATGCCAATGATTGCCCTGTTGGAAACCAGCTACCAGGCTGTACTTGTTGAGTTCCTCATCACGCACCACAACAAGATTTTTGGCCTGCAGAGAGCCAGCACACCCCCTCCTCCTGTCCCCACTGCACCTCTTCCAGACACCCCGCCCAGAGCTTCCTGTTCCATGGAAGGGGTGGTTTATGCCGAATCGGAACATGAAACTTCCTCCAGAGAGCGGCCACATTCACTAGAAGTAAGTACTTCAGTGATTTCCAGCTTGAACACAAATTCAGTGGCTGCTGCGGTAGTCAAGTGTGGGGTGTTTTCCAAGACTCTTATCAGTGACAAATCTCAAGAGTTCAAGCAGTCACCTGTATTTGACAGCGATTTAGGTTTAAAAGAGATCAGTAAAAGTTGCTTGGCATTCTTTGAGAGACTTCGCACTTACCTGTTTGCTTTAAGAGCCTTAGCACCTGGCACCGTAACCACAAGTTTATTCTGTGAAGATTAACAAGCTGGACAGCTGCTGCGTTTCTACTGACCTTCTTTCAAGCTTTACTGTGTGTGCATTTCACTGCTATTGCTTTTAGAAATGAACAATAGCTGTATTGAATGGCTTAGAGACACAGAGTAAAATGACCTGTCCCTCACAGGGGTTCCGACAGTTCAAAAGCTCCCACATTTAGGACATTACATTTGTACCTAATATAAAATAATCAGACTCATCCACAGTAATCATTCCCCCAGTAAAGAATCACTGTCACATACTGTAGTGCTGCAGTGTTTTAGTATTAGATGTGGTCTGTAAACACTTGCAGAAATCCACCACTCAACTTGTGTCATTCCAACAGAGTCGAACAATCAAGAGAGAGTCAAGCGAGGGTTATATATCTGACAAGTCTTCATCCAATGAGGCAGTGGACCAGCTCAGCCCTGAAGCCAATGAGAGAGCAGGTAGGCGGGATGTAGTGATAGAGAAGTTATACGAGAAAAGGTGAATAATGTAATGATAGAATTGAATCCACAGTGTTGATGTCTTATGTAGTTGATAGGAGTTGAGGTTTCCAGTTGCCAGTTTAATGAGTTCTAGCTTGTCGTGCCAGCTTGTGCCTTTGCTGCTCGAGGACACGTTTTAATTAATCCTTTTGGAGATCTTGTAGGCGTTACACATACAGCTCCCAAGTTGTTTGCTTCGTTTCTCACAGACAGGTGGTTGGTTCCAGATTAGAGTTACTCAGTTTCTTTCTAAACAGCATATACTGTGGGTGCGGCGCCACAAAGGTCTGCTGTAGTTCTTTTTTTTAACACTTCGCATGCTTCCTCAAGTTATTTTTAGACTAAGATTTCCTTTTGACGCCATGAAGTCCTGTGAAATGAAGTGAGTGACACTTCTTAGCTTTAGTTAAGGACTGCATTAATAGAATTAAGCAAACAACGTGTGATTTTAACCACAGCATAACATAATGTGATCATTTACGTGGGTTAGAAATGTTGGTTTAGATTTTGATGACACACTTACAAGAATAAGAATATTGTGTTTTTTGCTGACCTGGAGATCTGATTCTTTGCTTGCTTTACTCTTGCTATTTTCCTTCTCTATGGCTACAACAACAAGCAGCTTCAATGCTTCTAATCACAACTAAACACATGTATATATCACTGTCAAAAGCAGAGCAGCATAATTAGTTTTTAAATTCTCTTAATTACTTTTAAGACAGTGCAGGATATACTTCCACTCTGCACTGTATGCCTTCCAGAAGAATATTTTCAGTTAAGGTGGATGTTGCTGAGATTAGGTTCTTGGTTTGCTTTATTTACTTGAAAACAACATGCATGAACGCCAGGTTTAGTAGCATTATAATTAATAACCTGTGTTTGTATTGCTTTACTTTGTGAATCACATGCTTGTCCTCCCTGTTCTGCCCCAGTCCTGGCTGTGAGAGGGGCATCGAGTGATCCTCTCAGTGAGTCAGTGATGGAGCTTACCCCAGATTTTGGGACCCAGCCACAATATCGCTTCACCAGACAGCCTGTGAAGTATCACCGGCATCATAATCCAGGAACCCGGCTCTCTAACCCGACTCGCACAGCCAGACAGCCTGCAACTCCAGAAAGGGGCGATCCAGGGAGTGCAGACAGCAGCCGCAGCTCTTCCCCAGAGCCAAGGACGCAGAGACTTTCCCAAAATTTAGACGTCCACTGTGAGGACACTTGCCAGCCCCAGCAGGTCACCATTGCCCCAGAGAGTAAAATGGACGCCCCACTAAGCCCTCGTGAGGTTGTGCAGTACATGCTGGGACTGGACTCGGCATTTACATCACCTGCAGCTGCAGCATCATCCTGTACAACACAGGAGTCTCCTCAGGAGGCAGCAGCAGGCTGTCAAACAGATCAGAACATAAATCTGACCAGTAACAGACACCGTGCTGGTCAAAGCTACACTCTGTGTCAGTCACCAAAGACAGTTCCTGTTGAGCACAACCTGACATCTCCAGCCCAGAAGATCCTGTCTGGTCTGAAGCTCAGACGCAGCCACTCAGGGAAGGACGAGCAGCTCTTTGTCTGAGGAAATGAAAAAATCTCGAGACATTTCATTGGAATGCATTGACACACACTGGAGGACTGTATTAGTATCACTGTTATTATGTGTAACTAATATCAACATTCATGTAGTTATCATAAATGAAAAGCCATGCTATGCTCAGATATCATCACTGTAGCACTTCATTGTAGTGTCTTCATTTACAGAAACGTTAAATATTTCAAACTAACATTTGAAACACAGTGAAAAGCTCAGGCTTGATGCTTACTCAGATACCATAACCTTATTACCGCTTAATCCTCTTTAAGATTTTTATCTGTCGACCATTCGGCTGTCTAATACCCAGACCAGACAAGAGCGGTTCAGTTTTTATTACTTCCAGTGTATTTGAATGTAACAAGCAAGTGGTTGGAAACTGGAGGTAACAAGATGCAAAGTAGTGCTTAAGTATCAATGTTTTGTTCTGAACAAACTACAATGGGAATCTGCAAAATACAAATGTTTTCCTTTTTTATTTTTAAGGTTTTATTTTCTATTTTTCGTGATTTTTAAAAATATTTTAGTTTTGTATTTTTTGTAGCACATAAACAGAGATATGACTTCACTGGTGTCACTGCAAAGTTTATTTTTTTGTGTATTGCACCTTTCCTGTTTCACCACAAGGGGGCGATCTTCTCTCAGTGTGAGGGGGGAAACATACCAGACACAATGGTAGAAGGGAAATAAACCGTTTATTCCTAATTACAGTGCTGTGTTTTGATATTACACTTTACCTAATTCCACATGAACCTTTTTATCCCTGGATGTGTTTCAGTTTTTCGCGCGTAATGTAAAGTGAGGCAACATTTTCTGGTGTCTAGATGGAGTTATGCATGGATGGAAGTGCCATCATCTTCATTTGCCTTTGTTCTTTTCATATTTTTTCCACCAGAATCAGGCAGTGTAATTATAAAATAAAAATATAAGCGCCATAATAGATCTTTTTTTCAGTGTGGAGGGGGATTGATATGTCTCCGCAAGTTGTTTCACCTTTCAGCTGCGCCCTTTTAAGTCTCCGTCTAACCTTGAACACAAATGCAAAAGATCCTCCCCATCTGAGTTATCAATAGGCTGCATTATCGCTCATCTTCCCTCATCATCTTCCGCACCTTCTCCCTCCCTCCTTGTCTGTCCATCTCCTCCCTCTGCGCCTTTTTACGCACGAAACAAGTCAGAGCGCACACACGGCTGCCGGAGAAAAGGGGGAGACAATAGGCTGTACTTTTGGTTCATCATGGTATTTGGATTTTTACCGTAGGCAACATGCGCGCCGCACTCTGAGGTACAGGTGGACAATCTGTGATCGCGATCTGTTCATTCACCAGCCGAAAGTTTTCCCCCAGGTTTTAATGTTGCCAACCGAGATTTCAGGAGGAGTGTGTTTCACCTCAAGGTAAGGACTCCGCAACTCAAGAACAGGTTGTCAGTGAGGGGCAGCCTTGTGGTTTGCGAATACTCGTGTTGCCTGAATTGATGTGTTTGTTATTCCAGCTGGAGCGCTTGCCTATAGGTCTAACATTATTTAGTGGGGGTTTTCTCTCTCCAAATGCTCAGGTATAAAACAATCAAATCAAATTAAATTAAAAGATGAAATCCCAGTGGTGCTGTCCGATAAGTTCAATCAGGTTCGATTTTCCTACTTTCTTGCATGGGATGTATTTTTCCTAATCATATGTACAAGACGAAGTTTGTATAATTCATTATGAATACCTTGAAATAACAACAAATAAATGAAATGATATATATATAAAATTTGACCACAAACAAAGATAATGTACAAGAGAACTGATTTTATTGCAGGTTTCTTGGTTCAGAATCAAATATGTTGCTTTGAAATCTGTATGATAATTACCACTAGAACTAATTCTCATATTATTTTACAGCAGTTAGACTAAAACAGACGTGATGCATTTCAACTTGTTGTTTTTTTTACTTACTTTTTTGTTTTACTTCAAACCTGACCTTTACCAGCCTTTAGACTGAACTATCAGAACACACTGCTTGTAATCATTTTCTCAGAGAGGGTTTTTAATATGTCTTTGAATGCCAATCAACAGTGCCCATTAACATCAACTTTAAACAACAATTTATTGATCCTCATATAATGTGACTATTATATTTCCTTTAATTATGGCTCTTTCAACATTTTTATTTCTGTAATCATTCTCAGGCTGTCAGGCTGTAATTGTGGGTGCATTACACAAATGTGTCATGAATGTGTTCAACCCGCAATTAGGAAAAATGCCAAATCAGATTAGCTGTATTTACATAATTCATTTGTTTTATTTGATTATTTCATTTTCTGTGGCAACAGCTCATTTTATATTTCCTGCATTTTGCAGTTTGACCCCACAGGCCGCCCAGATTCGTTACCATTATCACAGCAACAATAAAATATATAAAAAAAAACATACAATAAGTGTGTACATGATGATATTAATTTCCACTACACAAACCCCCATTGTCTGATGATGCCACCGCAGAGAAACTACATGGTTCAAAGTGTCTGGAGGAGAAATAAATCAATCAATCAATAAATCAGTGTTTCCACAGGCAACTTATTTTTTTCTCTGGTTTTTAAAAAGAGTTTTGAAGGATCCAAAATACCGTCTGCGTCTATCAATGCTTCACCTGTCTGCTGAAATAGAGCAGTTTTATAAATTAGAATAACTGGAATCAATTTAATACAATTACATTATTTTTAGAAGAAGCTTTAAGACATAGATATTTATTTAAAAATGATTTCCACACACAAAAACGTTTTAACCCC
Organism: Chromis chromis; assembly: GCA_900302755.1. Taxonomy (NCBI): domain Eukaryota; kingdom Metazoa; phylum Chordata; class Actinopteri; family Pomacentridae; genus Chromis; species Chromis chromis. Next base: position 31,796 of record OMNN01027909.1, read on the forward strand.
AAAACATGTTTGTTTGATAGGCTCGTTTTTAAATGATTACAATTTTATACTGTTTATTTTTAATAACAATAACAATAATCATAATTTAATATTTTATAAATATAAATGTAATAATTTTCTTTATTTAGGCCTACTTTTAAAGGTTGGTATCAACATAATTATGTTTATTGATTT